>QVTF01007852.1:0-25123 GCA_003573665.1 Oxygymnocypris stewartii
CACCGTCAGACGCATGTCTCAGTCGGGACACCTTAAGAAAAGAGGTAAAACTCAAACTGTATCACACGTAATGATTCACTTCACAATACTGAATTGTTTAACACGTGTGTTAAATGTTGCTGCCTTCTCTGAACACTTAATCAATTTCTCACTTCACACTGAACAACAAATATGATGTCTGCGGGTGATATTAATCATCCAACCCACATACATCCTGTGTTTTCTATCTCTCCAGCAAAAACAAAGCGAAGAGCTTCGGCCAGCATCACACTGTCAAACTGACGAGGATACGTTATCATGCCTGACAGGTTGACTCTGCTCACGTTCAGCTTTTGTTTCATACTTCACCATGGTAAGAGGCTAACCTTTTTAATGCTGTCGACAGTTACTGGTCTGTGTACATTCACACTAATCATGCTGATTAAAACAGGTGACACTAATTTAGTCCAGCTTCAACTCCTTGATGGTTTGTTCTGGGCACCGGAAATTCATTTTGATCTCTAAAACCAGCATGAGAATAGACAGAATATAAATTACACCAGCAGTAAGATGGTTTTACCTGGTCATTTTATGGTCAATTTAACTCAACATTTGTGTTTAAGTCAGCAGTAAAAATCAGTGAATTTAAAATAAAAGTGCATTAATCAGAAATATATAAATGTCTTGATCGCCAAAACCAGATTAAACAAATAGTATGGTTTCTAGAGATAGTTTTCATATGCCTATATTCATTTTGAGTCCTGTAAAGTATCATGAATATTACTGAATAATCATTTATTTACATTGTTGTGTCCAGTTTTGATGGCGTGAATGAGAATAAGCTGATTAAAGTACTGTTCAAAAGTACTAAACGCATCATAATAAATAGCAAGAAAGAACTGAATGTGCATGTCTTGTGTTTATTTAGATTAAGATGATTATATATTTCAGGAATATGTATATATTTAGGAAGGTTCATATATAACTGTGGAGCATATAATGGTGGTATTTTCAAATAAGTGCATATAAAAACATGGTCAACTGTAAAACATTTGAACTAAACTGATGTTCTTCTTTGTGTCCTCAGTTTGTAGTTGGAGCGTGAGTGAACCGCTCAACCACACGTACAACGACGCCGACGACTCTGTCAGTGTCACATGCATGTTTATTGGAGAAGAAAAGTTTCAATTGGAAGCTAAGTTGAAAATGAATGATGAATATGTTTGTGAGGTTTATAAAAAAAGCGAAGTACAGGAAAGGAAGAAACATGGCTGTAAATGGCAGCACAAGGACAACACATTCACGTTCACCTTAATGAAACCTGAGAGCTTACTCAAAAATACATTTTCCTGTGAGATGTCTAAAATTAAACCTTTTCCAGTCCTAACTCGAGAAGGACCGAAAATTAAGCTTTTCCGAGGTAAGTTCACCCAACACGGTGCATCAGTTAATCCGTTTTATATACTCAGAAATGCATTCAAGGAATGTGGAATATTTCAGATTTATTTTTTTTAATCAATAAGCTTTATACCACTTTTTTTAAAGGTTGCAATAAGTCTTTGGCTCCACCGAAGAATAGCTGTCCAATCACTAACCAAACGTATAACCAGGATCCCGCACCTGTAGAAAGATGCACACCTGAAGAAATGTATACACTATTAATCTGTGGTCTGATAATAGTGGTGGTGATGCTGTCTATCTACAGCATTATTCTTACTGCAGTCTACATCAGATTGAGGGTAAAACTTAATTACTAACTTTTTATTTGATGTTTGTGTTGTTTCATACTGTCTTTACCAATAGATATATTATCAGTATGTGTCTGTTTACATATCTTGTTGGATCGTTTATTTAATCAAGATGGAGAAGCTGTGCTATATTGTGAGTGTACTGCATTATTATACACAACAGACTGACTACATTCACACTTCAGCACTTCCTCAAGGACCTTACTGCTTTTATAAAACAATCACCACTTAAAACAAATCATAACTTAATGCTGTTTTGTGCTTTCCGTACTGTTTTTTCCTGTATTTTACACTGCTTCTTAGCATTAGCATCTGCTGTTTATTGGGGTTCAGTAAAATTGTCAGCTTTACTTAGCATCTTTGAAAATATTTTTTAAGTAATAGTTAACTCAAAAATGAAAATGTTCACCCTCAGGCCACCCAAGATGTAAATGAGTTTGTTTCTACTTAAGAACAGATTTGTAGAAATGTAGCATTACATCATATGCTCACCAATGGATCGTCTGCAGTGAATGGGTGCCGTCACAATGAGAGTCCATACAGCTGATCAAATCAAAACAAAAATGTAATCAACATGACTCCAGTCCATCAGTTAATGTCTTGTGACGTGAGACACTGTGTGTTTGAAAAAAATAATTAATAAATCCCAAATTTTTACCTTCAAACGGTTGCTTTTGGCAAAAGTAGTCCTGTATCCATAATACTGCTTGCCCAAGTTCTCTCAATCAGGAGAGAAATATGCACAGATCAAGCACCGTAAAGTTATTATGGATTATTTTGTTGCAGTAGCAACAGTTTAAAGTTAAAACACCTCAATTATGGATGTGTTTCTTACAAACAGACAGCTTAATAAAACATTATTTGATGGACTGGAGTGGTGTGGATTACTGTGATGTTTTAATCAGCTGTTTGGTCTCTCATTCTGACGGCACCCATTCACTGCAGAGGACCCATTGGCGAACAAATGATAAAATGCTAAATTTCTCCAAATCTTTTCTGATAAAAAAACAAGCTCATCTAAAACTTGGCTGTGTACATTTTCAATTAATTGTAATATAGGCCTCAAATATGTGTGATTATTCTAAGTCTAATACAATTACGTTGATATCCTGCAGTTGAGCCGATATGATTTATATATATTTGTATTATTTGTTCCTCTCCAGATCACAAAGCCTGAGTCTTCTGATACTCTGACCTATGTCCCAATGCAGGTAAGTTCTTTCCTCTAATGTGCCAACACTGTATTTGTGCCAGTAATGCAATATGTCTGCGGCTGTCTGGCACACCAGTACCTCAAATACAAATCATTTTACTGTTTCAGAGGAATGTAAACCGGCGTGATCTAGACAACACCGAATATGTGGACATGCGTGAAGTGCAGAAACAGGGAAGATCCCACAGAGATATGAACCACAACTCTCATCTTGCTATTGCCTGAGTCCATTATAGTGGATTATATCTTGCTTTAACTGCTCTTGGACTTACTGCTGGATCAGTTTTACTTTGGATACCCTAAAGAATATCACAGCACAAAACTATTGCCTTTCTACCAAACAAACAGACTTTGCTGAATGCCTGAATCTGTATATGGCAGCTGCCCCGCACACGTTACGCAGTCTTGATGTTCTCTGTGTCAGATGGTTTCTTGTACAACCTAATGCTGAATTGTAGCAATGCCAAGCTAAATGTATCTAGCTTGGGCATTTTGTTATTATTATTTTGATCCCATGGACCAATAATCAATGATAATATGACTTTTGATCAGTGCTTGTTTTCTCACAAAACTTTTTTTTCTAAGAATAAATCTATAAAACAGAAACTATATTGAATGAGTATGTAAATTCGCTGATTATATGGTGCAGTAAATAAAGAAAAACACAGTAAGATAAGATCTCATTAATGTGGTATGTATACCTAGATTTGGCTTAGCCATATTATACATTTAGGAAGGAAATTATTAACAACCAGTGACCACCAGTGTGATCAAAACAGTATCATAAAAGCTGTAACATACTGTAAATAATCTGTGCCGCCTACAGTTCGTTTCAAACATGGATAGAAAGAGATAAACAGAAATCTCTTTCCAGAACTGCCCACAAAAGCACGCACGGTCACAGTATGAGCATGTCTGGTCATATTTCTTGAGAGATAACATCACTCTGAATATATAAGTGTCAATGAATCACATGAATCACACAGTATTTTATACCAGCGGAGTAAGAAACACTTTAAATGTAAGACTCGTTCGATGATGTCCCGCATCATTTTGATGGTACCTGCAGCTTTTCACACTCTGTGGAACAAACTGAGCTCAAAGACAACAACATAGGCCTATATAATTCAACCTCAAACCACATCCACTCTATCCATGTAAACATTCTTCATCCGATAGTGATCTTTTGATTTGCTTTTGAGCTTGTATTATGAATTGTTTGACAAAAGAAAACATTGTAAACTCTTGTGTCTGCCTTTTTATTCTTCTGAATCCAGTTGTTCAGATCTTTCTCTGGAGATTTACATGCACACAAACTTGCCATCCTAAAAACAACAGCAGCAGCAGCACACTGTAATGTTTGTATTCATGCAGCATACTGTCTGTGTGCTTCCTACAGAGGGTTAACGCTCCCGCGGAACCGGAAGTGATTCCAGCTCGGTCTCACTGTTGTCGTCGTTGCACGGACAATGGCGGACGGTGCCTGAGCTTTTATCTGAAACACGTAACTTACGTTTCGCTCAAATATACTCGAGTATCCACCGGTCATTTCAAGCTTTTAGAAGTTTTTGGCCCGGCGGCATGGATGTGAATTTGACCATCTCTCTCATGCGGGGCCAGATGGGCGCTGTTATTGAGAAAGCCGTGAACGTCGCGGTGGAGACCGTGTTAGGAGAGATGATCCGAGTGGTCGGGCTCAAATTTGAGGAGATCAAACGGGAGATGACCGCTAAAGAGAAGGAGAATGAGACCATCAGGAGGATGTTGGATACATCGCGCTGTCAGATGAAAACTATGCGCAAGTACATCAGCGTCCTGTCCGCTAAAGACCCCAACCATAGACTGTATCCGGGAGATGGAGCCATGACAGCAACATCCACAGGGACGCACTGCAGAAGATGGCCGACGAGCAATGCCCCAAACCCCTGTCCCAGACCCAGAGTAGCTGGACCCTCATGGGTGAGACAGCACATGCACTTGTCCAAAGAAACATTAAGAAGTGAGAATCACATCGCTGAGATCCATATTGAAGAGACCCATGGATCATCACTTCATAAAGGTATGACACACGTCCACTAGACATGGAAGGGCAATGCGTGTTATTTAGCACTTTTCCATATTGCCATCATGAATGTATGTCTTAAAATATGAGTTTATTTTGACACTGAATCGAATCTAAGTGAACAAAATACTTTTTAAAACATTTCATAAATTTGTTTTGATATTGTCTTGTCATTTTTGCCGCTAGGATTAAAGTATTACTTCATAAGAAAGAGTCCAGATTTGTTTTCGTTGTGGTCGATTTCCTCCTGAGTTTTCATGTCCTTCCTGTTATCATTCAACACACACACACACACACACACACACACACACACACACACACACACACACACACACACACACACACACACCTAGCTAGGTATTAGATAGATAGATAAGTTTTATTTGTCCTCACAGAGTAAATATATTTTCACAGAAGGTGCATATGTAACACAAGGACAACTACACACACTTATCACAATACACAATATTAACAACTGATTAGATCTGACTTTAGTTATGTCTTGTTGTATTAGTTGGCTTGGCTCACTCTTTAAACATTGTATTATATTTAAATAAATTACATAAATTGTTTATGTGATTGTCAAAATTAAAAAAGACAAACAGTGTCATGTCAATGCTTCACTGAGCAGAGGCTAACTTACATCCTGTTAGGTTCCATCCTTTTAATGTTCTTGCTGTTATGTAAATAATCATATTATAATTTCTAAACTATAAACTAAACACTTATGCACTTACATTTTTGCAGTAATACCTACTTAAAGAATAACATATTTATAGAATAACTATTTTTTTTGCATAACATGACAGACCAAACAATTCCATCGTCAGTAATGAATGATACAAGCAAATACCACAAGACATACACACTATATTGCCAAAAGTATTGGCACTAGGGATGGGCATTTTAAGCTAAAGTAATATTCGAAAATCGCACCCCTCCCACGCATGCACACACACACACACACACACACACACACACACACACACACACACACACACACACACACACACACAGAGAGAGCGGGAGAGAGACCATCCAGGCTTTCAATCTGTATGATAACAAACTGTTTAATTAATTAGAGAATAGTCTATCTTAACCCAAGAAAATTAATGGTTGTAAAGTATGAGTGCTGAAACATATTAATATAACATAACCGAAGGACGGCATTTATTAACAGAACAGTCCGTCGAATATCAAGTGCTCATAAGGCTAGGACATTTCTATTTTAAAAAATGAGCATGAACATTCATATTATTAAAAAGAAAATCTTAAATTTGATTAATGCATCAATGAATATTAGGCGTAAAACATCAGTCTGAGTCTGAGCCCGTGTCTCTCTCTCTCTCTCTCTCGCTCTCTCGCTCTCTCGCTCTCGCTCTCTCCTCTCGCTCTCGCTCTCGCTCTCTCGCTCTCGCTCTCGCTCTCGCTCTCTCGCTCTCGCTCTCTCTCTCTCTCGTTCTCTCTCGCTCTCTCTCTGTCTCTCTCTCTCTCTCGCTCTCTCTCTCTCGCTCCTCCGCTCTCTCTCTCTCGCTCTCTCTCTCTCTCTCTCTCTCGCTCTCGCTCTCGCTCCTCGCTCTCTCTCTCTCTCTCTCTCTCTCGCTCTCCTGTCTCTCTCTCGCTCTCTCTCTCTCTCGCTCTCTCTCTCTCTCTCTCTCTCTCCTCTCCTCGCTCCTCCTCCCTCTCTCTCGCTCTCCTCTCGCTCTGTCTCTGTCTCTCTCTTCTCTCTCTCTATCTGAGCCATTTAAATTGTTCAGTTTTGGTTTTTAATAGCAAATTGGTCATTATTTTGTTTCCTTTCTTTCTTTCTTCTTAATTTAGAAATATGATTGGAACATCTTATTTTGTTAAATTCAAGTTTTAGTTTTTTTAAATACCAAGCGGCCAGCGCAAGTTGATCAGTTTATCCTTCTCAAATAAATAACTAAATAATTAACGTCATAATATTTTAAGAATAAAGTCAAAATTACGATCATAAAATCATGTTACATTGCCTGAAGTTAAAGTGAAAATTACACCTGTATACTAAAAAAATAATAATAAGTGGTGGCATCCACCTGTCATTCTTAACATTTAACACGAAAAACAACACAAATATTTTGCATATAAATATAATATATCAACCAGTGGAATATTACTTTATTATTTCAGCAAAAAAACGAATAATTTGAATGCAGGGATCTCGTCACGGCTTCATAAGTGGGAAACCGGACGTTTCTGATAGCACGTGAGGTGTCAGAGAAGCGCTCTCCTCGCTCAGCACAGGGGAGTGCATCGTTTTGTTAACTTTGTGGTTTATTATGTTGAGTTTTTTGGGATGCTGTAGCAAACGGCCCTCTCACAATATATTGTTTAAACAGGTCTATTGTTCACGCAATCAGGCCGCACGTATCAGAAGTTCCGTTCTCCGGCGTGGTTAGCGTTCACACTATGTGTGTGCCGCGCCCGAGTGCCGACAGTGCAGTTTGTGTGCAAGCAATGCTCTAAAATAAAACAAACAAATATCCTGTTGATCTGTGCATCTGTACTCCAGTATATAAATTCAATATAGATTCATTATTGTTAAAGTTACTTTTGGTGTTGAGTTTGTGGCTCATTTAAAGTCACACCAGAGGTGTTCAGCTGCTTTCTGCAGACCAGTCAAGTTCTTCCACACTGACTGAATCATCATTTCTCTTTGATTCTTGTCTTATACACAGAGACACTGTCATGTTGGAATAGAAAAGGGTTCTGTCCAAACTGTTGCTATACAATTAGATTCCCTAGAATATCATTATATGCTGAAACATTAAGAACTATTACTAAAGTAGTCAAACCTTTCATTAGAAGGGGGTGCCAATACTTTTGGCAATATAGTTTATCACAGAGGACACGCACAAATAACCACATTAGCACTAAAGGGTCCTTTATATGAAGCAAACCCTTTTTTAAACTACACTTTTGAATTGTGTTATAATAGTTACATAAGCATATTCCTTATTAAACAGTTACAATGCTCAAAAAATACGCTGCGTAACAGAATTAATTGGCCAAAACATTCCATTATTAGTAATTGCAGCTATAGACAAATATATTTTGCTGATCATATTTACTTGAAACTAGTGGTACGCCAATATTATATCTTAAGCAGAGTGGTCTAATGATGGCCCATATGCACAACATTAATACATTTATATAAACACTTATTTTCAAGTGTCATGATCATTTGTGTAAAATTGTCAAGCAGGAAGGCAGACACTTATAAAGGGAGACAAACAAAACCTGTTCCCACAAAACCTGTTCCTACAATGCATAAATGATGCATAATTACATGCAATTAACCTTAAGCCAAACCCTAAACCTAGCCCTAGTACGTAAATGTAGTTAATTAACATGACTCAGTACTTAAATGTATAATTACACTGTAACAAAGACACCTTCAAATTAAAGTGTAACCGCATTTTTCTGCTAATAGTTTATTAAACTTTGTACTGCACCAAAAATAATGTCACTTTCCCAATGTTTTCCCTAAACTCAACAGAACGTGACTTTTGTTGTTTCTGTAGTTGACAGCTCAAGCTCTCATCTGATGGACAGTCAGGCGCTTCTGTCTGAGACCAGTGATCCAATCTGGGGTCAGAACCCGCTCGCACCTGCAGAGACTGGACACACAGACATGTTGGACAGCAGCGTCCTCTCTGCACCCATAACGGCAGATGAAGCCGTGTCATCCCAAACTACAAGCACATTGACCTTTGGAGCACCATCACTTAAAATCAAACAGGAGGAGGCGGAGGTTGAAATAGTCTGTGTGAAGGACGAACCCACAGAAGCTGGCGGTATACCTAGATTTGAATATTCCAGCGCTGACCTTCACCAGCCAGCGGGAGAACCAGAGCATTTTAGACCGCTAGATCTACCCGCATCATTTCAAGCTCTTCAGAGTCCAAGTACTTCAGCAGACCTTGCACTCCCAGCATTCATCAGTGTGGACCCATCTACCTGTACGTATCAAATTTAACATTTCTGCACCGCTTTATTTTGGAAATACTATGAACATGTACTGCAGATAGTAATTGCCTATTAAATCCCTGATATTACGATTATGTCACCAAAACATAACCATTGTGTACAAACTTTTTTTTAATGCATAAAAGCTTCACACTTCAAAAACAATAAATCTGTATTTTTATTTTAAAATACGTGGACAAGGGAATAAGAATAAGGGTGAATCCCATTTCTCTGTCTTAGTTTTGCGCGTTCACGTGAGAGTAAGTGCTAATTCTGGTTTTGATCGAGGGGTAGGGGTAAGAGGAAGGGGTAGATACCCCTTAAAACCAAGCATTTTCACGAGCTTACTTGAAACCAAGCGGTACCCAGAACACACTGCGGTGATCATTCAGAGAGTATTTTCAGCTTAAATCATTTATTTAAAATTACGACAGTCTTGTTTTGTGCTCTACACGGTCCTGTAACTTACATCTATATTTGCAACCATGCTCTTAATTGAAACGTTTTTAAAAATAGCTAGTTTTCCATGCTAACGTTACATTGCTGATTTGCACAACAGTCCCACGTTTCTCTGACGAGAGAAAACATCACTAAAACCCTCGACAAACACACACTTTTAGACGGAGAGTTTGTGATCAACACTTGTCTCCTCGGGTGACGTAGCAGCACGCTAGCGACGATGTATGATGACGTAACAGTAACCAAGTGGTGTCTCATTTCATAGGGGGATGTTTTCACCCCTAGCGCTTACCTCTCGGTTTCGAGGGACAAGGAAGGGGTAAGACGAAGGGGAAGGGGTAAGACAGAGAAAAGTCAAGCTACCTTTAAAAAAGTAGTCTTTGTTACTGATTACTGAGTGAGTAATGACACTGACATTATGGGTAAGACAGAGAAATGGGATTCACCCTAATAGTGTGAAGCTTTTATAAAGCAGATTTGAACAAACCGGTTTGTGTTAAAGCAAGATGACTCCATTGTAGCAGCTGCTTTGTTAAACCGCTTTTCAAAATCCTTAGAATAAAGAAAACTAAGTTTTGATCTGATTTTCCCCCAAAAAAGAATAAAAAAGTGGATATGCATGAGTGGACATGCACCAAAAAACAAGCCTAAAAATGATTGAATGCTTTACTTAAAGGCAATCAAGACAAAGCTTTTATAATTTTATGTAAAAACTAGTGTAACTAATCAATGACATTTTGCAAGAATACAAATGTTGTGTAAACATACAAAACAACAAAATATACTCTTGAACACAAAGGGTCTGTTTACATGAAGCAAACCCCACTTACAGGAATTACGTCATCAAAAGTACATCCACCTCAGAAAAGGAAGGGTTCGACAATGTGCTGATTTATTCAGTTTGGCATTTTGTTTGTGTTAATATTTTCAAAAATAAGATTTGAACAGTTCTCTAAAAGCAGTTCACTAAAAATGTCCTTGAAAACCTGTATGAATGTTTCTTTGTGACAATAATATCAGAGATCTGTTTAAACTCGAGGTAACCTGAGAGTGTGGTTAGAGGCAGATTTCGGTTTGACACTGAACTGAGGTCCGTGAACACTAACAGCAGCTGTTTACCGCTGTAGAAAGAATTGATGGCACCAGAAATGGAAAGCATGGTTATTTTCACTGGTACTCATGGTTTGTCACCTTTGTTTTACTATCAAAGCTTGCCATGGATAGGTTACCAAAGAGATGTGAAGAGTGCAAGTCACTTTCTACAGAGACAAGCATCTGAGAAATTCATCAACATTTCAAAGCTCAATACTCCGTTTAGGGGCTGAATAATTTCAAGTATTGCGGTGACACTGATGCCGTTACATTAAACTTTAACCCTGTAACATTTGATCCTGAAACATTTCTAAATGTAATTCAAAATGATGGTCATTACAGGGTTGAAAAGGTCATATCTACCTTTTTTAAACCGTACTATACACAAAAGCGTCATATTAAATGACACCAAGAAATGATGAATTCATACATATGATCAAGTGATGCTGAGCTTTGAAAGCATCTGTTCATTTGGAGTATGGAGAGGCTGAGCAAGTCTTCATATTGGATTCCTTTTTTCAGACACAGTAAAAACAGCTGCTGAAAAACAGAGAGAGTACAGGGCAAGAAGGGATGCTGATCCGGCACGCAGGGAAAAGTACCTCAGCAATGAGCGAGAGAGGTGGAGAAGAGATGTTGAGAAAGGGAAAAAGAAGAAAATTGGTGACCTGTGTGAGAAGGCTCAGAGATGGAGGCGCAAGCAGTGGAGAGAGTCCAAAGAACGACAGAAGAGGAGGTTTTTCAAATTCATTTCTACCCCTCCAGACAATCCCGAACCCAGTCTGATGGTGTTGCTGCGACCCTGAAGAGGATGACAGACAGACTAAGTCAGGGTCAGGACGTCCCAGGTGCATGGAAACTCATCAGGGCCCTTATAAAGGCCAGAATAGCCTTAAAACGAGGTGGTCAGCAAAGCACTTGAGTCCATCAACATCGAGGCTCCACCAGATGATTCGTGACCAAGTCAATGAGCCGAACAATATTTCAGTAGTAACTGAAAGAGAGAGGGCTGGCTGAGATTCATTTCAATTACTCTGTATATTTGTACTATACAATTAGTTACTATGTAAATGAATTGTTAATATTTAAATGGATGAATGATTGAATCAATTAATGTATAATTCACCAACAGTAGCCACTTCAACCCTGTTATCATTTTCAACCCTGTTGAATTGCATTCAACCCTGTTACTTTTTTTCTATCGCTGTGTTTTTGTAATATTCTGTGTATTTAGTTTACTGTATCTGAGGTAATCAGTAAATTATGCTATTATGCCTGGCTTTACTGAATATTTATGTACGATACTGAATCACGGAAATATTTAAAAGAAAAATAACATGAAATAAATGACATTTTAGCCTGAGGTGGGGAAATATTCCTTAGATCAGCAAAAAAAAATTATTATGAAATAATGAGCATTCAAACAATCATAATAATAGTTGCATCATTAAATGTAAACTTCTTCCAACACATGCTGAAAACCTTTTTGAACACCATGATATTTGTGATCCTTTCTAATGTTCATGTTTGATTTTCATAAAATACACATTTTGTTAATTAAATATAATGATTGTATTTGAAGAAACCAACACATTTTTCCCACTACATGGCTGTTCATGATTTTTACACATCGCAAGCCATTCCATGATGGGATCACAAGAGAAATACATCAACATGAGCAGGTGAGTCTAGCTGCTTTACTTAAACTTGAAACGTCACTCTGACATATGAAGACTTCTGATTTCTGCTCTCAGTCATGGTTTTAAAACAATTCATGTCTTTGCATTTCCACATTTTAAACAATCTTTCAGAGAGAACAGTCACAGTAATATACTGTTTCAAGGCATAATGATATAAGTTTGGGAAAATGGTTGTAATGGTAACAGGGTTGACCGTTACACAGTTGAGTTAGACAGGTAAAGGTCATGACACTTAAATGTGGAGAGATACATTATACAAATGCTCAGGTTTCAATCATCAGTTTACTGTACAAAATGATAACGGGGTTGAAATAATAAAGTTGGTCCCTACTGAGAAACATAAGTTATATGAAAGACACGTCCTTGCAGAGTTTACTTCATGAACAGGTGATGTTGCAATATAGATCGAATTATATAATCTTAAGTACATTTAAATAAAATAGAGTTATGATGGCAACAGGGTTGAAATACCTGAGGACACAACTTCAACCTAAATCTATTAATAAATTAAGAAAAAGGCCATGTTTCTAGCTTGTACTTATTTATATTTGTTTAAAATGAACTTGTGTAATTTCTAAGCTAAGATTAAAAGTTTGTTTTCTTTACAAAAAACGCCTTTAATGCATAGTGAAATTATTCTCTGTTAAAGTCATTATCTGCACAGAAAAAAGTTAATATTGGACCCATTTCTTTTTTTTTGGTTTAAGTTGGAAATAGCTTTCTACCAGAAATCTAACAACAGACAATAATATTTCTACATGTTTGTTTCATGCTCTTTTTTTAAATACAGGTGCATCTCAATAAATTAGAAATGTCGTGGACAAGTTCATTTATTTCAGTAATTCAACTCAAATTGTGAAACTCGTGTATTAAATAAATTAAATGCACACAGACTGAAGTAGTTTAAGTCTTTGGTTCTTTTAATTGTGATGATTTTGGCTCACATTTAATAAAAACCCACCAATTCCCATCTCAACAAATTAGAATATGGTGAAATGCCAATCAGCTAATCAACTCAAAACACCTGCAAAGGTTTCCTGAGCCTTCAAAATGGTCTCTCAGTTTGGTTCACTAGGCTACACAATCATGGGGAAGACTGCTGATCTGACAGTTGTTCAGAAGACAATCATTGACACCCTTCACAAGGAGGGTAAGACACAAACATTCATTACCAAAGAAGCTGTTCACAGAGTGCTGTATCCAAGCATGTAAACAGAAAGTTGAGTGGAAGGTGAAAGTGTGGAAGAAAAAGATGCACAACCAACCGAGAGAACCGCAGCTGTATGAGGATTGTCAAGCAAAACCGATTCATGAATTTGGGTGAACTTCACAAGGAATGGACCGAGGCTGGGGTCAAGGCATCAAGAGCACCACACACAGACGTGTCGAGGAATTTGGCTACAGTTGTCTTCAGAGGCGTCTTACCTGGGACTAAGAGAAGAGCTGGACTGTTGCCCAGTGGTCCAAAGTCCTCTTTTCAGATGAGAGTGTTGTGAACTCTGTTCTTCTAAAGTGTAGAAAACTCAGAAGAGAAGACCAGGAGACTTCGGATTGGATCGTCAGCAGAATTTCTTTATTCTATGACATGTCTTGTTATCTGTAGCCATCGAAGATCTCTCTTAAGTAATTTTTACAGGGTATCTTATAGACAGAATTGGAGGAGGGACTTTTGGAGGTTGAGACAAAACATCAAATAAAACAAGCATCTGAGGGAGGCGTTAGTTGGTTGCTAAACTTCCCTTCCCGTGGTTCTAATACACTAATCCACGAATTCACGTCTGGGCCAGGACAAAGCCATTTGCAGATCAAAGGTTGAATCTCTCAGTAGTCTGACTCATTGATCTTACCATTATCATAGAGACAAAAGGCTCAGCTGTCTCAAGCTCAAATGGTCAGGAAGTGTATCTAAATTAAACATTTAAGATAAAATTTGTAATCTTTCAAGAGCAAGTTTTGTATTTCATTTGGAGACCAAGGTCCTAGAGTCTGGAGGAAGGGTGGAGAAGCTCAGAGCACAAGTTGCTTGAAGTCCAGTGTTAAGTTTCCACAGTCTGTGATGATTTGGGGTGTAATGTCATCTGCTGGTGTTGCTCCATTGTGTTTTTTGAAAACCAACATCACTGCACCCGTTTACCAAGACATTTTGGAGCACTTCATGCTTCCTTCTGCTGATCAGCTTTTTAAAGATGCTGATTTCATTTTCCACACTGCCAAAAGCACCAAAAGCTGGTTAAATGACCAGGTGTTGGTGTGCTTGACTGGCCAGCAAACTCACCAGACCTGAACCCCAAAGAGAATCTACGAAGTATTGTCAAGAGGAAAATGAGAAACAAGAGACCAAAAAATTCAGATGAGCTGAAGGCCACTGTCAAAGAAACCTGGGCGTCCACACCACCTCAGCAGTGCCACAAACTGATCACCTCCACGCCACGCCAAAATGAGGCAGTAATTAAAGCAAAAGAAGCCCCAACCAAGTATTGAGTACATATACAGTAAATGAACATACTTTCCAGAAGGCCAACAATTCACTAAAATAATTTTTTTATTGGTCTTATGAATTATTCTAATTTGTTGAGATGTTGGTGAATTGGTGGGTTTTTGTTAAATGTGAACCAAAATCATCACAATTAAAAGAACCAAAGACTTAAACTACTTCAGTCTGTGTGCATTGAATTTATTTAATACACGAGTTTCACAATTTGAGTTGAATCACTGAAATAAATGAACTTTTCTACGACATGCTAATTTATTGAGATGCAACTGTTTATTACGGTTAACAAGCTTGAAGTTTTAATGTTTGTACATGTGTTTTTACAGCCATGTCAGATGCGAGTCGAGGGAGTTTTGAAAATAATCAATGCACAGGTAAGTTTGATAATTTTATAGACCGTTAAACTCATGCATTTTTAAATGATTACCATTTTACAAGTGGCCGTTTCCAGCTAAATCACCTGTGGTGTTGCAGCCATAGAGAGGGCTATTCTTGAGTCACAGGGAGAAATGGACTGGAAGATCAATCACCTGACTGCACTGGTTCAGTGTCTCGTGGGGAACAAGCACTTTGTGCCTCCGCTGCAGATAGAGGATGAGGAAGAGGAAGAGGACTGTGTCTTTCCTCTGATGTCTATGGAGGATCTTGATCGCTTGGAGCAAAGACTTCTGGATAGAGGGACGATGCAAAAATGTGTAAGATTCGTTGAAATTATGCTACTAAAGAAGTGACCAAAATGACAAAGTTTTGGACCGCTTTTATTCATAATCCATATTTAATATGTTTTAGGTGAACAGGTTGTCTGTTAGTGGAGGTCAAACTATGAAAAAGACCATATGGAGAATTTGCACCAAAGTTTTTGCTTGTAATGTGGCCAAACAGCTCAACTGGTGTGGACGGGGAGACAAGCGAGGCATAAGGAAAACTAATATCGGAGCACTAATAATAGGTATGTCCAAACATAATGATATACTTTAATGGATAGTGATGTCATAGTCAGGCCTGTCTGTTCTAGTTCAGTAATGCATGAAAGTCAAAGGTTGTTTTTTTTTGGTAAACTAGTAATTTGATCTTGTCATCACAGCTGCTTCTATGAGGAACGGTGTCCTTCTGAGTCCCACAGAAGCAGACGCAGAAAAGTGTATCAAAGACTACCTGCGTTTGGCTCCAGGAAGGACATCCTCCTAATCTGATGTAGAAATCTCCGTTTGGTTTTCTACAGTTAATGCTTGTACAAAGAATGACTGTATTACATACTGTTAAATAAATATTTAATAATGACTGGATCTGTTGTTCAGAAGTAGTTGGGACTAGTGTTATTAACTGTCCATGGACCGTGTCAGGTTATTTTTAAATCAACAAGGATTTTAAGAAAGTTTATAAAAAAAACTAAGATGTTTGTTTATTCATTTTGCTTTAACTATTGTAAAATTGGTCTGAATCTAAATGACTCAGCTAATTCCTTTTTTTTTTGTCTCTTGACATTATTGCATTTCTAGAATACAAAATCATGTTGAACTAAACAAAATGTTCCCCTAGTTTAGCCTCCACCATAAAATAACTGTTGGTACTCTGGGCCTGAGGTGGAAAAAGCAATAACATTTTCATGAAATAAACATTCAAGAAAAAAATTATAAACATGTTCCACCTCAGGCACACAGCATCCATTCCTGGGAGTTTTTGTTTATATTGCTTTTGTGCATAATAGTACATATCAATACATACAGTTTACATATAAAAACCTACATTTTAGTGTGCATTTTACAATGACAACTTTTTTATTTTTGTGGCTCAGTGCATCACCAGTTCCAAGTTTTTGAATCCGAATCAGGATTTTAAGAAAAAATGTTCATAGTTTTGAGATTTTATTTGGAACCATTTTAAGAGCCCTTTTGCTTGATCTACTAGTAAATTGTCCTTCAGTGTGAAAAGCACAAATATGACATGTAATCCTTAAATTAACATGTCAGACAATATGAAAAAGGTATAAAATGCATGTCAGGTTACAGTGTAAAAACATTGCATTCTAAACATCTAGATATCTTGGCTATGGTGTAAATGAAACTTGCTCAGCAAACATTGATAAGAAGATGCTCGAGATTATCAGGAAACTGACAGGATGTGATGTTGCAGTAAGCAGCCGAAACCGTTTCGAGGAGAGGAAAAAGCTGACATGTGAAACATTAGAAAACATGTTTTCACCACACGTGGAAGCTGCGTCATGCACAGCCGATCTGCCGGTTCGAGAGCTTCAGAGATCTTTTGTGCCACCCTGTGACTCGGCATGTGGCACTGCATTAAGAGTAAACTGCCTGTTTATTAACGTTATAATAAACGAAGACATCTGTAATATTTCACTGTGTGTGTATATATCATAGTGTTTAGGGGTGTTTCAATCTAGTTTGTCTTTCTTGAAATCACAGTAGTTTTGAGATGGGCTTTTGTTGAACTGGGTCAAATATTTGAGCACTTATGTGCAAAGTTATTAAAATATCAGTGATATACTATTGTATATATATTTGAAATATTTTATTTTAAATTTTTTGGTTTTTGAAAATTTTTCTAATATCCCAATATATTTTTTTATGCATTTTTATGTCAATGTTTGTTAGTTATTGTAGTAAAAAAAATTATAATTAATTGTTAATATTGCTTTGGCAACTAGCTGAAATATATA
The DNA here is from genome assembly GCA_003573665.1 of Oxygymnocypris stewartii. Lineage (NCBI taxonomy): Eukaryota > Metazoa > Chordata > Actinopteri > Cypriniformes > Cyprinidae > Oxygymnocypris > Oxygymnocypris stewartii. Next base: position 17,412 of record QVTF01007852.1, read on the forward strand.
TATTTTTAAATATTTAATTTAAATTAATTGCCGTTTAATTATTTTGTTAAAAAATACAAAAAAATATGAAACTAGGAAAATAAAATTGTAAATATTGCTTTGGAAACTAGCTGAAATATATATATTTAAATATTTAATTTCAGTTTATTTAATGATTTTTTTATGCTTTTAGTAATAGTTTTAGTTAGTGACAATAACTTTGTTGTAAATTCACAAACGCATCATGTAAAGGTGTTTTAAACCATTCCTTTCTACTTCTGTGAAATGGCTCAATATTTGGTTCAAATATGAAATAATTTGAATTAATATATCATCTCTCTCTTCCCTGGCCGCATGTAGATGACGACTCTCAGCTGACGGTGGCAGGGGTCCAGAAGCAGGTGCGTCCGAGGCGTAAGGACCTGAACCTGTATGAAGAATACAAACGCAGCCGGACTCTGAGAGGCCGTAACACGAACCGAGGTCATAGTACAAACCGACGGCGTGAGCTGGAGCAGACTCTACCGCAGGCTCTACTCGCAGACTTGGTAAGGGAACGAAGGGAAAAGACTCGTCTTCGAGTGGCCCGCTGGCGTGCCAAACGCAAATTACAAGCCTGTCTGATGGCCTCGCAGGCTGCGCAGTTCAGCGGCGCTCCTGTGCAGAGTTCACCCGCCCAGCGTGGCGGCCTGATCTCCACCCACAGGCGAGGCGGAGCGATGGCGCAGCGCGGCGGGCTTGGAATGAGAAGGGGGCTGTCAGAGACTGGCACATATAACCTGCTGATGCAGCTGGGGCCCGGTCCTTCTCAATCAGGCATGAATGAGGGTCTGATGCCATCTGGACCCTCAGCGATATCACAGCATCGAACCTCTGCACCGAGATCAGCTTATCAATGATGCAGCGTTTACTTACTGCTGGGCTGCGGTCATCTTAATGACTAACAAAGTGATATTTTCCAACGTGAGGTACTTTAACTATAAACTTACACTGATCTGTGCAAACCTTGTATATAACAACAATTGTGCTATTCAAAAACACATTCATGTTTACTTAGGGCTGGGCAATTGTTCATTATTGTTCAATAATTCTAATTTAATGTTTTGTCACTATTTATTATTTTAACAAATCTCAATTTTGAATAGAAATATCACCAAACATTAGAACCGCTCACGTGTGACGCACTCTGTGAAGGACCGTGAGTCAAACAGTTAAATGCGTTGACCTGCCGATACCAATTTTTGCCAATTCTGATTTTCTAAGAACTATAATTTACAGCATATGCAAATTTCAACTAAAAATTATTTACATAATAAATTACATTATTAGACATTACAATTCCCCCAATCTGGACTAATTTACAGATTTTCTCTCACTTAAACAACTCTCCAAATAAATGCTCTGTTACTGGAAAGAGGAAGATATAGTTCACTTAAAATGAGTTGCTTTGTGTAACAAAACAGATGTCATTTCCCACTATGTTTATAAATGGTCTTTTCTTTCCCCTAACCTTATTAAATGTCATCTTTCACATCAAATTCTTACTTTGTTTCAATTAATTCAGTTTCAAGAAACTGTAGAGTTGTTACCATTGAAATGACGTCAGTATTAACACACTATCTTTCCACTGCTGAGGAAACAGCTGTATCTGAAGTGTGTTAGATGCATTTACACAGTTTGATGAAGCTGAGGAGCCATAAATGCATTTACACTGGAACATTTCAAATGCATAAATAATTTTATAAGATTAAGGTTTTACATATTTTTTCAAGCATACAAATAAATGTTGAAAAAATGCAATGATACTAAATATGACTAAGCCACCAGTAGGTGGTTTTAATGAGCGAGTCATTTATTCATTCAAACGGCTGATTCATTCAGAAACGAGGTAATTGACGGTCCTTATGAATGGGCCACTGAATCATTGACTCACTCGATTAGCTCAAAAACGTGGATTTTTATCCCGCTGTATGCATCTATACACTTCTGAGAGTTACTGTGTGGTGTCTCTCTCACACACTCACTTCGACTGTGCAAGCCTCATCTGGCACGACATAAATACATTATCAGTCGCCGTTTACACCTAATGCCATTAAAATTAGAAGCATTCTCACGCGAAACGACGTGTTTACACGCGACTGAGTGTGCATGAGACCGACGTCTCTGCCTGCGCCGCTGGCAATAAAAAGATCGGCTCGGAATCGGCAAGACGCGAGACTGGTCGGTCAGTCACTGATCCGGGCCGGTCATGCGAAAATTTTTCTGATTCCGATCACTGGCCGGTCAATCGGTGCATCTCTAAAAACAAAAAACATGGAAAAGCAGCGCAATCGAATTAATATTGTCTGATATTTCATGTTTGCATCATGTTGACAGGCTGAAAGCTGCTTTTCATTGTTTTTACAGAACATTTATAGTTAATGATAGTCTATTATTAGTCTATTATTTATTATTAATAATAGTGTCTTATACCTTCAGTCATTTTTTGAATTTGAGAATTTTTCAACATTTTTCTTGTATTATTTCTGAACATATATGTATAAGACAAGTTTGTACAAGATATAGTTGTCTTTAATGCATATTTTCTGCAAAGATATTTACATCATGTTCTTCATGTGTGGTGGCCTTGGAATAGAATTTTCTTTAACTAGAGGATTAATAAAGAAAAACATACTTCAATCATGTTGTAGTTACATTTCCAAGTTGACTAGTTAAAAATGGCAAAAATCGAGAATCGGTCAAATGTTCTAAAAAACATAAAAACAATGTTGTAGTATCGCCCAGCCCTACTTTGAACTTTGCAAACTGAATCCAAATTGCGATACAAATTAAAGTGTTTGGTTATTTAGTAAGATTAAACAACTGGAATTGCACTATACAATGCATTCTAACGTCAACTGAGTTGAATAACATGTAAACTAAGAAGATACAAAAATGTTTTTCAATGATATTGTGGTGATCGGTGAGGAAACTGCTCTGCACACAGCGGAAACCGATATTAGTCCTAGAAAACAGTGTTAGCATGACTGACCTGGTTATGCTGGCTCATGTGCTATGTGCTATGTTCATCTTTATGTTTGACTGCAGTGTTCAGGGTGGTTTGAAATACTAATTTGGTTCATTCATTAAAATATACCTTCATGTTCATGTTCATGTTCAACTGCATTGTTGGCAATAACACGCTGACATTCGTTGATTTGTATGCCAGTGCTTTCTGAATGAGCACACATTGCAGAATTGCTGTGTAAGCGGAGATGCGTGTTCGATTTTGAGCAGGCAAATGTGGTTTAACAGAAAAAGCGTTGAATGCTGTTTATAGTTTCAGGAAATTAGTCTCTGTTTTGGTGGCTGATGTAATGGTATGTTTTGGTATGAAAAGATGGAATATTTTTCTGATCAAATGCTCATGAGTAGAGTTACTGTCTCAGTAATAGGAAAAACTGTAAACCAAGAGCTGCATCAGTTTTGGTTATTGATTCACTTCCAGATATTAGTTTTGTATTTAAACCACAGTGACTTGCACATACGGTATTGTGACAGACTGTTTTCCATAATTCTGGAGGCGGAGCTTTAAGGATCAAAAGGCACACTCAACAACTGAAATACTACATTAATTAACATTTCAGACTTATTATCTTTTAATCAGTACTTCATAAAGTGCTACAGTTAAATTAGTATTCTCAGAAATGATGACATGAAATTTCAAATCAGCTGTGAATAAAACACTATCATTTTTAGATCATTTATTTTATTAATATAAGGCAATACACAATATGTTTCACAAAGACTATGAATACATGTTATTTGAACCCTTTGAAACAATCACACATTTACATTACATGGACTGAGTGGGGTGGCTTGTTTTATGTCACTATATTTGCACAAATTATAATTTTTGAGTTATTGCTGTCAATTTGAAAGTCACTTCATAATTGATCTAGTTTCAAAGCTCTACAGTAGAACGAAGTCTATCTGTTTACAGTGGGTGGGATGTAATTAATACACTTGTTTTTTTACAGTTTTCATGAGCTATGTTCAGTGTTTTATGCTGTTTAAAGATAAATTAACATGTAATGTTGTGTGTAAGTATTGCATTTGTTGGTGCACATTAAATAAAAGATTGTTCCTAAAATCAACAAAGTTCTACATTTAAATACGTGCATCATTAAAGCAACAACAATAACAAGCTAAATCATGTCCAGTTACTTAATCAGGGTGTTTGATTACCCATTGACTATCTTACTACTGATCGCGCCTGGTAGGGTGTAGAAGATAAGAACCAAGAACAGGGTCACAATCAGCAGCACCAGTCCGGCGATGATGTATTTCTTGTAGTTCCCCCAGATCAGGTGAAAGAAGCACTTGAACGGATTCATAAACCAGGAGAAGGAAGTGTCTGGACGACTAGAGAAAAGGTCAAGTTTGATATTAGAAATAATTCACACAGTATATAGTGCATAAAGTAGAACTACCGTAAACATAGCCTTTAAAAACATGTGCTGTAATTTATGTTTTTTTAATTATACTGGCCTATGTGTTTAGTTTAATCGACAGCTCTTGTAATAATATGAATAAAGCATCTGAAAATAGGTGTATTAGTCTCGTTACTTTGGTTTCTCTAGCGGCTCGGGCTCCTTGCGTGCACGTCCCACTGGATTCTTCTCTGCCTCTTCAGTTGTTACCAGATGAAACTCTGCTTCTACCTTCCCCTACAGAACGAAAACCGTTTAAATACTACTTCTATTAGGACAGGTTTGTGTAAATACAGTCTTGAGCAATACCATACCTGCTATTGTTTTCTATAGAACACATTACATTTATAATAAATTAGTCAAAGGTTAGGTTTTGATTGTTCATGTTTGCAAACGTGATTAATTTACAAATGTTCTTTCCATGAAATAATTCAATTCACACACTGTGAGTTCTCCAGCTTTAACGAAGGGCCACCAGCCTTTGGAGCGTTTCTGCTGGAAGATAGAGATGTTCTCCGTGCTTTCTGTCAGCATCTCCATCTTACAAACTTTAGCTGATTTAGCTCCACGTGGAAACCCATGCAGGTCCAACTCCACTGAGCCTATGGGCATAAAAATGACCTTCATGAAGTATTAACATCAAATATTTTGAACCAAGTTTCTTAGGAATAATTGTATTGTTCTGCTACTGAGGGACTGAGCTCTATACAGCACACGTATATATAGCACACATCTCATCAGGAGTGACAACAGAGCAGTTCTAGGGAGGACGAGATGCATATAAAACAGGTAAGCATGTTAAAGAGATTCTTACCCAGGAAGTCATCAGAGGAAAGTCTCTCAAAGTCCCACACCTGCATCACAAGGACTGCAGGGATCTTCTGTTCAGTTTTGTCCAGAGAGAGGATGCTTTCTCGCTTTTGTACCACCACCACTTTCTCAGCCGGCAGGTAGTTAAAGGGGAACACAAAGCGCCAGTTGAAGTTGCCCTCTCCAGTCAGAGAATTGTAATGGACATCGGTTTCCTGGCCGTCATCTTCCAGCCCCTTTAACCACCTGAAAAAAGCATGACATTTACCAGAGTTTATCGTTAACTGATGTTCTGTTAAGAATATTAAACAGAATTCATTTTCAGAAAACTTCTCCTTTTGTAATATCTGTACCACAATTCAAAAGTTTGGGGTCGGTAAGATTTGTGTATGTTTTTGAAAGAATCTCTTATGTTCACCAAGACTGCATTTATTCTGTCAAAAATAGATTAAACAGTAACATTGTGAAACATTGTTACAATTTAAAATAACTGTTTTTTAATGTAAATGCAAATCTCAAATTTCAGCAGTCATTACTCCAGTGTTCGGTGTCACATAACAATATTTCTGCCCTCGACTAAATATTTTGTTAGTCGACTAGTAGTCGTTCATATTAAGCATTAGTCAACTAATCGCACGTTTATTTATAAACCATTTAAATCATTATAATGAGTCTTTAATTGCCTACATAGCATAAGCACTCAAGTGCACGTATAAAGCTTGCCACAACACCGGCAGAAGTAATGATTATGAATGTGTCAGTGGAAAAACAGTAAGGAGGCTGCATTAATGTTTTAATAATTCACTGATAAACAAGTGAATTAGTTTCCGCACAGACACTTGAATAGCACACATTTCTCTAGGTTAACATTAGAACGAGCGGCCATGTAAAGTTGCTAATACTTACATATTTCAGATGATAAGCCATATTTGTGGTGGATGAATGAAATGCGAGCGTTTAGATGTCCTGCCCGATGCACTGATGTACACAAAGACCAGCCGTTGACGACCTGTGTGACTTTGCCCGTTGTTTTATTAATATATAAATGTCTGCGACTAATAACATTTTGGTTGACCAAGCCTCTTCTGGTCAGCTAACGATTAGTCGACTATTAGGGGGCAGCCCTATTAATTACCCTCATGTTATTCCAAACTCATAAGACCTTTGTTCATCTTTGGAACATAATTGTAAATATTTTTGATTAAATCCGAGAACAAAAAGTGTCTAAAAATATCAAAAATATCTTAAGTTGTGTTCCAAAGATGAACAAAGGTCTTGAGTTTGGAACAACATGAGCGCGAGTAATTAATGACAGAATTGTTTGGGGTGAACTATCCTTTTAATACATTTGTGGAAACCACAACTTTTTTTGATCAATTCCATGCAGACTTGCTGAATAAAAGTATTAATTTCTTGCAAAAATAAAATAAAATCTTGTTGACCACAAACTTTTGAACGGTAGTAGAATGGGAGACTTTTTCCTAAATAAATCCATAATTAAAATGATTATAAATAATGAAATATTGTCTAAGTTTACAGTGATCCACTTACCCTTTGACGTAAATGTCACTTGACTGCTGTCCTGTTATGAAGTTGGTGTCCTCCAGTATTACATCTTCTGTGTTCCAGATAATGATCCTCAGCTCATACCTTTATAAAAACATAACACGGAACAAACAAGTATTACATTTATAGAACGACCTACTAAGATGGTTTTGTGAATCTTCACCTTACCCTTTGGGTTTGCGAGGGGATATGTCCACAGGATTGCCAGGATGAGGCATATCCATTGGGAAAATGTCCACCCACATCTGCAGATGACCCTGAGAAACATGCAAATGCACATTTATTAAGATTACACTCACTCCACCACCCATACTGTATATGCAATGCAGTGACAAAGTAACATAAACCTCTAAACAACACACATTACCTGGTCTATTCCTGGTTTATCCTTGAGATAGAGTGCGCGAGTTTCAATATGCTCTGGCACGAGTTTACAACCCCCATTGGTCATCTCAGGCCACCTGTGCAGCACTTTTAGAGCCAGGTGCTCGTACGACTCCACCATCTGGTCTGTGAAACAGCAGCAAACGCTTGTGGTACATTGCTCGTCTAAATTATTAACAATGTCATGATTTACACCAAAAGAATGACCAACCTCCATCAGCAAATACAGTTTTCCCCATAAAAACTTTGGTGCCAATGGTAATACGTCCTGGAGAAAAGTGAGGGTTGTCCAGTCTGTTTTCTTTGCAAAGCTTAATCAACAGTTCTGTTGGCTTGATGCAGTCCCTCCATGCATTATAACCCTCACTAGGTCACATAACATCATCAGTTGATGCATCAAAGGTGGGCATGAAACTAACTTGAGAAGATGAAAATGTTATGATATACAGTAAATACTCACATGGCATATTCAGTAGGCAGGCCGCAGGTAGCCCGATGCCT
>QVTF01007853.1:0-25364 GCA_003573665.1 Oxygymnocypris stewartii
TAGCAACCGCCTAGCAACGCCCTAGCAACCACCAGAACACCCTAGCACCACCCAGAACACCCTAACAACCGCCTAGCAACCACCCAGAACACCCTAGCAACCACCTAGCAACACCCTAGCAACCACCCAGAAACACCCTAGCAACCACCTAGCAACCACCTAGCAACCACCCAGAACACCCTAGCAACCGCCTAGCAACGCCCTAGCAACCACCCAGAACACCCTAGCAACCACCCAGAACACCCTAGCAACCACCTAGCAACACCCTAGCAACCACCCAAACACCCTAGCAACCACCTAGCAACACCCTAGCAACCACCCAGAACACCCTAGCAACCACCTAGCAACCACCCAGAACACCCTAGCAACCGCCTAGCAACGCCCTAGCAACCACCCAGAACACCCTAGCAACCACCTAGCAACGCCCTAGCAACCACCCAGAACACCCTAGCAACCACCTAGCAACACCCTAGCAACCACCCAGAAGACCCTAGCAACCGCCTAGCAACCACCCAGAACACCATAGCACCACCTAGCAACACCCTAACAACCACCCGAACACCCTAGCAACCACCCAAACCCCTAGCAACGCCTACAACCACCCAGAACACCCTAGCAACCACCTAGCAACACCCTAACAACCACCCAGAACACCTAGCACCACCTAGCCACCGCCTAGCAACCACCCAGAACACCCTAGCAACCGCCTAGCAACGCCCTAGCAACCACCCAGAACACCCTAGCAACCACCCAGAACACCCTAGCAACCACCTAGCAACACCCTAGCAACCACCCAGAACACCCTAGCAACCGCCTAGCAACCACCCAGAACACCCTAGCAACCATCTAGCAACACCCTAGCAACCACCCAGAACACCCTAGCAACCACCTAGCAACCACCCAGAACACCCTAGCAACCGCCTAGCAACGCCCTAGCAACCACCCAGAACACCCTAGCAACCACCCAGAACACCCTAGCAACCACCTAGCAACACCCTAGCAACCACCCAGAACACCCTAGCAACCGCCTAGCAACCACCCAGAACACCCTAGCAACCACCTAGCAACACCCTAGCAACCACCTAGCAACACCCTAGCAACCACCCAGAACAACCTAGCAACACCCTAGCAACCACCCAGAACGCCCTAGCAACCGCCTAGCAACCACCCAGAACACCCTAGCAACCGCCTAGCAACGCCCTAGCAACCACCCAGAACACCCTAGCAACCACCTAGCAACGCCCTAGCAACCACCCAGAACACCCTAGCAACCACCTAGCAACACCCTAGCAACCACCTAGCAACACCCTAGCAACCACCCAGAACAACCTAGCAACCACCTAGCAACACCCTAGCAACCACCCAGAACACCCTAGCAACCACCTAGCAACCACCCAGAACACCCTAGCAACCGCCTAGCAACGCCCTAGCAACCACCCAGAACACCCTAGCAACCACCTAGCAACACCCTAGCAACCACCCAGAACACCCTAGCAACCGCCTAGCAACCACCCAGAACACCCTAGCAACCACCTAGCAACACCCTAGCAACCACCTAGCAACACCCTAGCAACCACCCAGAACAACCTAGCAACACCCTAGCAACCACCCAGAACGCCCTAGCAACCGCCTAGCAATCACCCAGAACACCCTAGCAACCGCCTAGCAACGCCCTAGCAACCACCCAGAACACCCTAGCAACCACCTAGCAACGCCCTAGCAACCACCCAGAACACCCTAGCAACCACCTAGCAACACCCTAGCAACCACCCAGAACACCCTAGCAACCGCCTAGCAACCAACCAGAACACCCTAGCAACCACCTAGCAACACCCTAGCAACCACCCAGAACACCCTAGCAACCGCCTAGCAACCACCCAGAACACCCTAGCAACCACCTAGCAACACCCTAGCAACCACCTAGCAACACCCTAGCAACCACCCAGAACAACCTAGCAACACCCTAGCAACCACCCAGAACGCCCTAGCAACCGCCTAGCAACCACCCAGAACACCCTAGCAACCGCCTAGCAACGCCCTAGCAACCACCCAGAACACCCTAGCAACCACCTAGCAACACCCTAGCAACCACCTAGCAACACCCTAGCAACCACCCAGAACAACCTAGCAACCACCTAGCAACACCCTAGCAACCACCCAGAACACCCTAGCAACCACCTAGCAACCACCCAGAACACCCTAGCAACCACCTAGCAACGCCCTAGCAACCACCCAGAACACCCTAGCAACCACCTAGCAACACCCTAGCAACCACCCAGAACACCCTAGCAACCGCCTAGCAACCACCCAGAACACCCTAGCAACCACCTAGCAACAGCCTAGCAACCACCTAGCAACACCCTAGCAACCACCCAGAACAACCTAGCAACCACCTAGCAACACCCTAGCAACCACCCAGAACACCCTAGCAACCGCCTAGCAACCACCCAGAACACTCTAGCAACCACCTAGCAACGCCCTAGCAACCACCTAATTTTAATTTGGTTTAGACTGATTTTAAGCTTTTAAATAACGTTACCACGACAACCGTCTGCGCGTCTCTGAACGTGCTTCTTGTATGTATCCTACTGGTAGCTAATTAAAATATCATGCATCTCAAGCTATAATTTAATACTGAGCAACAGTGCATATTATATTATTTTTATTGTTTAAAATGGCACATCTCACTCGTTTCTGTGAAGGACCCAGCAGAGTATACATGAGCAGTTACTTTACACTCAGGCACTTAACTCTGACACACGAGATCTGATTGATCGTGGTGCACATTAATACTTAACTGTTAAATTATATTTAATTTTCATTGGTTTTCAATTTTCAACTGCCTAGCAACGCCCTAGCAACCACCCAGAATACCCTAGCAACCGCATAGCAACGCCCTAGCAACCATTCAGAACAGCATAGCAACCTCCCAGAACACCCTAACAACTGACCGGAACACCCTAGCAACCACTCAGATATTCCCTAGCAACCACCCAGAATACCCTAGCAACCGCATAGCAACGCCCTAGCAACCATTCAGAACAGCATAGCAACCTCCCAGAACACCCTAACAACTGACCGGAACACCCTAGCAACCACTCAGATATTCCCTAGCAACCACCCAAAATACCCTAGCAACTGTCTAACAATGCCCTAGCAAATACCCAGAATATCTTAGCAACCGCCTAAACACAAACACAAAAACATGCTAACAAGATTCTAATCACAGCGTATGTAATCACAGCCGTAGGTAATGACAGCCATAGGTAATCACAGCCATAGGTGATCACAGCCGTAGGTAATCACAGTGCATGTAATCACTCTATTTTTTTAAATAATCATAACTTGAATAAAACATTACAATATAGAGACAATATCATATAGATGTATTTTAAAATTAAATGGAATTATATTAATAAGGCAAATTATATAAGCATGTTATTGTTTATTATTAAAGTATATAATTTAGGCATTGCCACAATGTAATGTGTCTTACTAACAGCCAGGTGTTTTAATAATTTGTGATGAATTTCAATGCAATCATAACGTCTCAACGACCACGTCATCTGTGACAGACTGTGAGCATGAGTTTCTAAAAAAAAAAAAAAAAAAAAAAAAAACACTTTACTAAAAAGTATAAATACATTAAATAATTCACCCTTGTTATTGTGTGTATATTTTTTGGGTTTGCAGTTGTTTGTAGTATTTAATGATTATACACATATTACGGATGATAAACCAATTCAATCGATAAAAGTACAAAGCTGGTATGGAGGTATATATAATTACAAAATAAAGTAATTATGATTGTTATTAATATTATTTTATAAAGTAAGTAACAGGTAAGATAAAAGGAGTTTTATCACTACGTTTTTGTGACGAAACAGAATTAATTCACTTTTTCCAGATATAGGCTAAGTGCACTCAAATGCCATACACTGTATGGGGATTAGTGAATGAGTGAACGAGTGAGCGGTTTCGGACATCTTGGAGACAACTCGGTAAGAGTCATATTAAAGATTTGTTCATAATGAACGAACCGCTCTTGACCGACTCTTCACTAGAAGGTGTGATTCTATTGGTTGTACAATAAAAGCTCGCTGCTGATTGGCTGCGAGATCGACTTCACGGAGCACAACTGATGAACCGCACCCAGTTTTCTCTTGAGGTGAGTGGAGGCGGTTGGTTTCAAATATGCTGTTGTATAATGTATTGTATTGTCAAATGCAGCTCTTTATTTGAATTAAATGTCGGTAATTTTGTGTGTGTCTTATGGATATTACGTCCTTTGTTTTGTGCGGTTTGTGTAGCTTACAATTGCTTAACACTGTGTGAGGACTATTCATTTTGGCGCATACTTTAAGCTACAGCATCCTTAATATGGTAGGTTATGTGATGACGTAAAAGTTAATAGTATACTTATGATACTCGCAGTTTGTTGTATTTTACTTCCATGCATATGGATGCATATATATATATATATATTAGAATGAAAATTGTCGATTGATGCAGATCGCTTCGTCGAAGTTTCCTCATCTAACGTTAGCCTAATCAAAGATGGCTAACGTTACATTAGTCACCGGTGAAGAAATCCGGTGAGAACTGATTCCAGTGCTCGCTCGCTGACAGAATGATCTGATCGTATACATCAAAGTGTAAATATAATGTATAATAAAGTCATTTTGCTCTGTAGTTGGCTTTATTTCATATAACGGAAGTTTAATGAGTGTATTAGCTGGTATTACTCAAGATTGAGCTGAGGTAACTTTGCTTTCGCGCCTTGCCGTCACGTGGTTGAATTAACACAAATCCGCGTTGACAATCTGTTTGAACGGGTTCAAGTAGGATAGATACGGCAGCTTCACTATATTTGCAGAAATTTATGGTAAATATTAACGCATGATGTGACGCATAACGCATGATTGAGGAGTGATTGAGAGACAAAATCAAATTGCACGATGGTAAAAGGACGGAAGAACAAGGTTTCACGTGCAGCGTTCTGAGATATGTTTTTTTTCTCCTGAATTACCGCTGGGTGTGAATTGTGCAGTGTTATCATTATTTGCAATGAATTTCAAGTTACATGGGTTGTGAGTGTGGTGGAGTTTTATGACACTGTTGTTTCTCTGTTTCAGAATACTGTTTTCACAAGCATTCCTTGCTGCATTTTAAAGGTAAAGCTTTAATTAGGGACATGGTCAGAAATGCAAAATGCTTCAGATTTGGATTCTTGATAATAAAATAGTTATAGTTAAAAAATTATCAGGGTCATAGAACCTATTAAAATAAAACGTGTTGTTTATGCTACAAATAATTAAGATCACATTTACCCATCCATTCTCCAAACCACTTATAGTAAACCTTGCTGGATGGCCAGTCCATCACAGGTTTTAGGCCGCATATTTGACATAACTCCACTTTTTGAAAATAGAAATAAAGAAAAGAAAAATACATTATATAAAAGTTATATTCTAAATAGAGATAAAAATATATAATTAATATCGAACATGCCAAGAAGTTATGCATAGTTGACTCGAGTTTACTAATTATTCATTATGTTGTCATTGTTATTTTTTCAGACTGACTGATTAGAGCACAACCGGCATCTTCTGCTGCACTTCTCCTTGGTTAGTAGTTGTATTATGACATTTTCATCACAATACCATAATTGTAGTCTCTGTGCCCTAATATGTCTGTTTCTGTTCTGTTTCTTTTCAGGTTTTGGCGTCTTCTGCAGAAAGCAGTTCATATCATTTCTCACACCCATCTCCTCCTCCTCCTCCTCGTCCTCCCCCCCCCCCCCCCCCCAAAAAAAAAAAAAAAAAAAAAAAAACTTTTGCATTTTACAAATTTACAGTGTCTCTTTCATTGTTGTTTAACTGTTTTTTCCCTTCCTGAGAGTCCAACAGGGTTTTTTTTATAGCCTCAACAGCTGTTACATCGGGAGAACTTTCAAAGTATGTGCCTATCAAAGTGAGAATGTCCTGTTAAAATGATTATGACAAACAAATAATTAAGCAATAAGGTATGAGAGGCTGTGCTGTATCGTGAATAAGTCACAGCTGAAGGGCGTTGTTAGGCACGATGCGAAGAGGAGTAATCCTTTCAGCCGTGACTTATTCCCGATACAGCACTAGCCTCCAGTACCTTATTGCTTTTATAAAACAGTTACCACACAATACAAATATTTAACCTGAAAATTATGTATCTATGCAACTTTCATTAATACTCTACTATAGCTCAGCATACAATATCAATTAGATCAAACATGTGTTTAAGTTGCTAAGACTGGTTGCTTGAGGCGTTGGGTCGTGATACATAGAATCTGAAGCGGTCATAGCCGTGTTTTATCGTGATTAAAACACAGCTATTGAAAAATCAGAATAAAGGATGGGAACTAACCATTTTATAAGTGTATTTTAATATGTATTACTTTAAAAGTAAAGTCTCTACTTTTAAAAATTACTTCATTCACTCAAATTAGTCAGTTACTCAGATATATTTGTCAAGAATAATTTTGTCTCATTTCTTTTTATATATTCATATTTTAAAGGATGCCGCGGAAAGGGAAGAGATCTCAGGCTCAAAAAATTCGATGGATAAAGTTGGATCTGGAGGATGAACAGACCAGACCCTCCAGGATTAACCAGGTACCATTAATATCTGTGTCTTGCATACATGCTAATTTCAGGGCACCTTAATGTTTGGGACTAGGCCTGTCACGATTCCGCTTTATTAATCCCTTATATAAACAAAGACATCCAGATAATCAGTAGGGATGGGTCACGATTTTCGAATATTCTATTTAATTATAGAATATCGATTAGGTTGTGCGATTATTTTCTAAAGGTGTACCAGGGCTTGACAATAAAGACTGTCCGATGGCGTGAAGGATGCTCGGATTTGTCACTTGCCAGATCAGGCCACTGCATGTGGTCACTAAATTGTATCATTTGCATGCGTTTTTAAGCCTTGTTTGTTTAAAAATGTAAGCGATTAAAAAGCATTTGGGCGCGAAAGACAACTCCTTTCAGTACATGCGCGCTGTGTTCTGTTCTGTATGAACAGCGCGAGCACCGACAGACACGCGCGAGCTGCCTGAACGGGCAAATACATGAAGCATGTCAAACTACCTCTCTTGGCAAGTAACTTTAGCAATAATGAATCTATATTGAATTTATATACTGGAGTAGAGATGCACCGATCAACAGGATATTTGTCTGTTATTTTAGAGCATCTTCTGTTCCGTGCTTGCGCACAAACTGCACTGTCGGCACTCGGGCGCGGCACACATAGTGTGAGCACTAACCACGCCGGAGAACGGAACTTCTGATATGTGCATTCTGATTGCGTGAACAATAGACCTGTTAAACAATATATTGCGAGATGGCCATTTGTTACAGCGTCCCAAATAACTCAAAATAATAAACCAAAGTTAACAAAACGATGCACTCCACAGAGTGCTTCTCTGCCACCTTCACATCCAGTTTCCCATTAATGAAGCCGTGACGAGCTCCCTGCATTCAAATTATTCGTTTTTTGCTGAAATAATAATGTAATATTCCACTGGTTGATATTTTATATTTATATGCAACATATTTGTGTTGTTCGTGTTAAATGTGAAGAATGACAGGTTGGATGCCACACTTATTATGATTTTTTTGGCAGTGTATACAGGTGTAATTTTCACTTTAACTTCAGGCAATGTAACATGATTTTATGATCGTAATTTTGACTTTATTCTTAAAATATTATGACGTTAATTATTTAGTTATTTATTTGAGAAGGATAAACTGATCAAACTTGCGCTGGCCGCTTGGTATTTAAAAAAAACTAAAACTTGAATTTAACAAAAATAAGACATATTTGTGAAATAATAGAAATAATAACATATTTCTAAATTAATAAAGGAAACAAAATAATGACCAATTTGCCATTAAAAACCAAAACTGAACTATTTACATGGCTCAGCTAGAGAGAGAGAGAGAGAGAGAGACACGGGCTCAGACTCAGGCGGGGAATTCTGAGAAGCTGCGGGGATCTATATTATTGCCTTGTTTCAATTCAAAGTTCACCAAACTAATTGTGAACAACACTCCCGTCTTCTTCCCGAGCATGTGAACATGTTCATTTCATATATTTATATCTATGAAATAGGTTATTGTTATGAAGACAGACGTTAAAATTAAAATGTTTTACGCCTAATATTCATTGACGCATTAATCAGATTTAAGATTTTATTTTTAATAATATGAATGTTCATGCTCATTTTTAAAATAGAATTGTCTAGCCTTATGAGCAGTTGATAATTGACGGACTGTTCTGTTAATAAATGCCGTCATTCGGTTATGTTATATTAATATGTTTCAGCACTCATACTTTACAACCATTAATTGTCTTGGGTTAAGATAGACTATTCTCTAATTAATTAAACAGTTCGTTATCATACAGATTGAAAGCCTGGATGGTCTCTCTCCTCCTCTCTCTCTGTGCGTGTGTGTGTGTGCGCGTGGGTGGGCGGGTGCATGCCAGGAGGGGTGCGATTTTCGAATAGTAATCGAATAATACCCAGCGATTATCGAATATTACTTTTGCTTAAAATGCCCATCCCTAATAATCAGCTGTATAAAATGCAGCTACAGATAAAGATTATTTCACTGATGAAACGTGAAGACCATAAATATACAATTGTGACAATATTTTGCTTATCTGTATTCATCTCTGTATTTTCAAAAGAACATTAATAATGCAATACAGGACTCCAGACTAACGCTGGTTTCTCACCACATGCGTTAGCACAGTGTAAACAACGTGTATTTTTTCCACGCCCATGTTAACAGGTTAGATCATTCAGACTGTAACCAGAGGCGTCGCAGAGCATACGCAGCAGTCCCGCGATCATTTCAGCACCAAGTCTATTTTTCCTGCACCAATCCCGTTGAATTAAAGCCACAGTGCATTGTTCTTGATCATAATTAATCTGATTAACATGAAAAATAACATATTTCCACATAAATTCATGGAAGTGAGGTGTTTTATGTTTAACAATCACCATATAATATTCAGTGCTGTGAATTTTTTTTTTTTTTTTAAATACTCAAACACATTGCACAGAGTTTTTGGCCAAACTTACTATTACTATAAGTACTATTTAGTATTGCTATAAAGACATTATCTTGCTAATTTTCTCTTGTCAGTCATTTATATAATAGTATTAAAAAAAATGTTGTGATGCATTTTTGCTATTCGCAGTCCAGAGAGAGAGAGAGAGAGAGAGAGAGAGAGATCTCTCATGCGGAACCACAGCGCGCACAACACGACAAGCCCCTGCTTAATGATTAACAAGGATAGAACTGAACATTCAAACGTATGGTTACACTTTAGACCTTTGATATTAATCTAATTTTATTCTAGATTTAGATTTTCTCTTCCAATGATTATTATTGTCTTTTGTGCACACTAAATGTGTGCAAATGCCTGTTTAGCACAAATGTCTTTGTCCCAAACATTATGAAGTGCAATTTAAAATTGAACACTGATTCTATAACACTAATTTTGACCAGCAGGCTAATTTCAGGTTGATTATTTACAGGTTGAACAGGCAAGCACCAGTGCAGCTGTAGCTCAGTTTTCGGATCGAATGTATGCTGAAGGTGGTGATATTGCACCCCGGGTTTTGTCTGTGCAGGCATCTCATTGTCAGGGTGATGTTAGGTATGACAGTTTCTCAAGAAATAATCAGTGCACATGTGTAGCGTTGACATTTTTGGTCAACCACAGTGAAGGGATTACGTTCAAGATGCCTGACCTTGATAGAGTTTTAAAGGAGGGAGATGCTTGGTATGTCGGTATTAAAATGCAGCTTATTGCTGAAGGAAGGTTTAATCGCAACCTTCTGACTATGGAGGAAGTACCTCTAAGTGTTTCCTCATTTAATCGGATACACAATGTGCGGAAGTCAGGAGTGATGATTGGATACCTCAGAGCCACGGGGAACCCTGGCATGGAAGAGTGGTGCATTCCTCTCACCGAAAGACTGCAGTGTCTCTCAACAGATGTCAGTCATGCTCTGCTCCTTGTTTCTCCAGAGTGTATTGCTGTGTTCAGAGACAGATCTGGAAGGTACGGATTTTTTGATTCACATTCAAGGACTGCTGAAGGCTTGCCCCATCCTACTGGTCATGGAACTGCTGTCATGTTGACTTTCACCCACCTGAGTGACATGGCAGACATAATTCTCCAGATCTTCTGGGATCGTGGTGATGAGACCAGCTATGAATTCATGCCTGTTTCTTTTGAAACAGCACAACAGTCTGTCCAACTGCCTTCACCATCTGTTTGTGAACAGGTATCACCACTGATTTCAGCTCTACCAGAACCAGCAACAAATGTTGGAGCCAAAGAAAATCTTGTTGGCTCAGTAGCTAAAAATCAGGATATGGTAGATAAAATAAACAAGCACAGGAGAAGAAAGGAAATGCGTAGAACAATTGATATTTTAAAACAACACGGAGGACCGAAGGACACAAGTCCATCTAATGCGATGAGAAAACAGGATTATGATAGAAATAGGTATTTGCAATTCCAGACAAATAAAAAAAAAGCCGTTAAGGAAAAGTACAAACAGGATCATCACTTCAGAAACAAAAAGAAAGACTACATGGCTAGACGGTACAAAATAGATAAAGTTGTCCAGTCAAAGAAGAAAGAGTACATGGTTAGGAGGTACAACACAGATGCTCTTGTCCAGTCAAAGAAGAAAGCGTACATGGTTAGGAGGTACAACACCGATACTCTATTCCAGAGGAGAATGAAAGAGTATATGATCAAGAGATATGCCGGTGACCCAGAGTTTAGAGCACATCACATACTGCGATGTACCCTGCGCAAGACCCAAAAATGTGTTGGTGATGCTGCATATCACATTCTTCATCGGCTGCAATGCGCACTCAGGATAAAAAGGAAATATAAACCGTACATCCGTTCCAGCCAGCAAACACCCCAGCCTTTGGTAAACAATTTAATGGAAAGTGCCATACATGCATTCCGGTGTAAGATTCAGCATGGCCCTACACATGTCTGCACAGTCTGTCACAGAGCCCTGTTTCCTAACCAAGTCAGGGTCTGTGATAGAACGAGATACGCCAAAAACGTTCACGTTGCAGCGACTTGCCTAACGGGGAAGTATGTTCACGCTTGTGACAGTGCCTGCTCGGGTTCCTGCGTAGTTCCGGAAGAGAGAAGACAGGAGTGGATTTGCCACACTTGTGACAGCCACCTTAAGAGAGGACAGATGTCTTCAATTGCAGCAGCCAACAAACTGGAGTTGCCGCCAATCCCTGCGGAATTGGATGAATTAAATGTCCTTGAGCGTCAACTAATTGCAAAAATTTTACCGTTTGCAAAAATAGTTTCATTGCCCAAAGGACAGCAGAGAGCAGTACGTGGTGCCGTTGTGTGCGTGCCCTCCGAGATGGAGAACACTGTCAACTCTCTGCCAAGACCAAGAAGTGAGGCCCAGCTGCTGCAGGTGAAGCTGAAGAGACACGTAAAGTTTAAAGGATACCAGCAGTTCCAGACTGTCAACATGCGCAACGTGCTTGCAGCTTTATCGAAGCTGAAAGCGATGCATTCAGAATACAGGGATATCTCCATAAGAGAAGACGCTGTATTTGAAAGTGCCCTGGACGAGGAAGCTGCTGTCTCTGAAAGTCACCTGGACGAGGAAGCTGATGCCTCTGAGAAGCAACAAGAAGTTGATGTTGCTGAGCAGAATGAGCAACAAGTTAGCGTTGAGGAAAAGGATGAGCTTCGACCCGGCCTCACATTAGACACGTGCATGCAGCCGCCTGACATCGCACAGGAGATCTTGTCGTACGGTGAGGGAATATTTAGTGTCGCACCTGCACAAGGACAAAAGCCTGTTGGTTTTTTCAAAATCCCAAAGCTGGAAGCCATGGCGTTCCCTGTTCAATTCCCCACTGGACAAAATTCCATTGATGAGGAAAGGCAAATTTCAATATCTCCCAGTATGTATTTCAACGCGAGATTGTTCAGCGTGGACACGCGTTTCGCAAAGGATCAGAGTTATCTTTTCTTTGCACAGTTTGTAACGGAAACGCAACTGGCTAGAAACAGCATGTCTATCCAGTTGCGAAAAGGCAAACCCATCACAAGAGATGGCCGGAAAATTTCCAACAGACTGCTTCAAGACAAACGGGAGGTTGAAAGATTGGTACACAACAGAGACGCCACACGGTTCATGCAACCACTGAGAGGCACTCCATCTTATTGGGAGAAAACTTTGCGAGATCTACAGGCTATGATAAGACAGTTAGGAACCCCTACGTTTTTTTGCACGTTCAGCGCAGCCGAAATGAGATGGCCTGAAGTCATAACCGCGATCAAGGCCCAGCAAGGTGAACACGTCGAATTTTCCCAGCTTGACTGGACGACGAAGTGTGAAATCCTCCGAAGCAACCCGGTCACTGTCATGCGCATGTTCGAGAAACGGGTGGATGCGCTAATGACTCATCTGCTTTTGTCGCCCGCCCAACCCATCGGTGAAGTTCAGGACTACTTTTACAGAGTGGAGTTTCAAGCTAGAGGAAGCCCACACATCCATCTTCTTGTTTGGATAAAGGACGCACCCGAGTTTGAACGGGACTCTGATGGGGATGTTTGTGACTTTATCGACCGCAACATAACCTGCCAGTTGCCCGATTCCTCGGCTGATCCTGAGCTTCACCGGATCGTCACAGAGGTTCAGCTTCACAGCAGGAACCACTCAAAGTCCTGCAAGAAGGGAAATGTAATGTGTCGATTTGGGTTCCCCAAACTACCGGTGTCTAGCACCACGATCACTCGTCCGCGACCACAGCGTCCTGAAGAAGAGGATGACACGGACACTTCTCCATCTGGAAGCTGCATGTTTGCGTCTAAAAGCACACAACCACAGCGTCCTGAAGACGAGCATGACAAAGCACAGAAGGAAGCGGACAGAAGAAAGTTGAGACAGGGAAGCTGCTCGAAAGGCAATGAGCGAAGCCAGGGCCAAACTCAAGCCGGTGTGGGATCTGTTGAATGACCCCCAAGCCTCCTTTGACAGCTTGTCAGAGCTACTGACAGAGTGCAAGATGTCCATCGAGGATTACGACGAGAACGTTGAAGCATTGTCCAATGCCAACGTGATTCTGCTGAAGCGTGATCCGAAGGAGTCTTGGGTGAATGGATACAATCCCGATTTATTAAGGGCATGGAACGCCAATATGGACATTCAATTCGTTATTGACGCGTTTAGCTGCGTTATGTACATGCTTTCGTATATTTCCAAGCCGGAGCATGAAATGGGCGATTTACTTAAAAATGTGATCGAGAGTGTGCGCGAGACGAACGTTAGCGAGGAGGATGAGATGAAGCAGATCATGCAAGTCTACTCCAAACACAGGCAAGTTAGCGCTCAGGAGTCTGTGGCACGAACATGCAGCTTACCGTTGAAGAAGTGTTCACGAAGTGTTGTGTTTCTACCGACGGATGATGACGCGCTAAAGATGAGTCTTCCCCTTAGCGTCCTGCAAAATAAAAATCCTGATTCAGAGGATGTCTGGATGTCGGGGATGATCGATAAATACAGAGCAAGGCCTCTAACGCGTGATTTTGAAAAGATGTGCCTGGCAGATTTTGCTTCGGAGTGCCGCATCGTGTATGGTCAGCAAACGGAAGGCAAAAATGTTCACCGGCTGCTCAACGGCATGGGTTTTTTTCAGAAAAGAACGTCTGGGAAGGCTGCAGTCATTAGGTTTGCACGTTATTCGGAGAAGAAGCAACCCGAAAAGTTTTACGGTAGACTACTCAAGCTTTATATGCCACATCGGACCAGCGAACAGCTAAAACCTCCTGGGTTTCCAACGTACGAGACGTTCTACAAAGGTGCAAAGGTGGAACTACCCACTCACCCTGGTTTGCTGATGCCTGTCTGTGCCGTAGTTCAAGCCCACAAGGAGAAGTTTGAAAAACACAGCGACGAGTTGGACAAGGCATTCGATCAGCTGGAACAGCAAGGACCGTCTGAGAACGCATGGAACTCTTTTGCACCTGAAGTAGAAGTGGATCGCTTGGAGTGCATCGCTGAACGACAAGACATAATTTCGGATGATGAGGACGTACAAGACGATGTCCCAGAATTCCAGGTTCTTGAACATGGAGACGGGGTCGTGCCACAAATAGAGGCACCGCAGATGAGTGTTGAATTTGTCAGGAGGTTGTTCCGAAGTCTCAATGAGACGCAGGCAGCCATATTCTACACGGTGTGCCAGTGGTGTCAGAAGCGCGTGTGGGGTCATAATCCAGAACAGTTTTTCTACTTTGTGTCAGGTGGTGCTGGTTGTGGCAAATCACACGTCATCAAGTGCATATACACGGAAGCGACCAAGATTCTGCGACAACTGCCTCGACTACGGGAGGAAGGGGATCTGTCCGTGCCCACGGTGCTCTTGAGTGCGTTTACTGGAACGGCAGCGTTCAACATTTCCGGCAAAACGCTGCATTCCATTTTGAAACTGCCAAGGAATCTGAAGCCACCCTATCAAGGACTTGGAAATGCCCTAGATGAGCTTCGAGCAACACTACGCGACGTGGAGATTCTTATCATCGACGAAGTGTCCATGATTTCAAAGGATCTTTTTGCCTACATAAACTGGAGATTTCAGCAAATCAAAGGCAGCAAGAAACCGTTCGGGGGAATCTCTGTCCTCGCTGTGGGCGACTTCTATCAACTGCCACCTCTGGGTAAAGCCAAACCACTCTGCGTGTACGAAGACGATGTTTTGGACTTCTGGAAAGCACATTTCCAAATGATTACTCTCTCCGAGATCATGCGTCAGAAAGAAGACCTGACTTTTGCCCAGCTTTTAAACCGCATACGGGTGAAGCAGAAGACCGACGATCTTGTCGAACAAGATCGAGATTTGTTACTCCAGGCCGTGAAGGACCCCAAAGACTGCCCGTGTGATGCACTGCACGTATTTGCCACCAACAAGGAAGTTCACAGACACAACACTGAAACAATCCACGCTCTTCACGCTGACATCATTACCATCGATGCCGAGGACTACAGGAAAGACCCAAGAACGGGAGGGATGAAGAGACAAAACAAGCCCGTCACCGGAAAAAAGGACGACTTGCCTGACACCATAGAAATTGCGTTGGGAGTACGCATAATGGTGACAAGGAATTTGGATGTCGAGGACGGTCTATGCAATGGGTGCTTTGGGAAGATTTCTCATATTGTCAGTAAGACAAAAGACGGGGTCGACACCGTACACATGCTAGGGCTTCAGCTGGACAATCCGAATGCAGGCAAGAAACACCGCAAAAGGGTGCAGGGTGAAGAAGACGACTTTGTGTATATCGAGAGATCCGAAGAAAGTCTAAGGAAAGGAGCAGTTCGTCGACAATTCCCCATCAAATTAGCCTACGCCTGCACAGCTCACAAAGTCCAAGGCATGACAATGGAGAATGCCGTGGTGTCACTGAAGAAGATTTTCGAGCCGGGAATGGCCTACGTTGCCCTCAGCAGAACGACCTCGCTTCGTGGACTACACATTACGGACTTCAACGAAAAGAAGATCTATGCCGACGCTACAGTCACAGCCTCGTTGGAAAGCATGACGAGAGCATCATTCGACGGAATCATGCCGCTTTTACAGCACGTGAGGGAAAACGACTTGGATCAAACGCTCAAAATAATTCATCACAACACGGAAGGACTGTCATCCCACATCGAAGATATCCGATGCCATCATGAACTGCTTCTGTCGGATATTCTTTGCATGACGGAAACTCACCTGACCGGGTCACTCGTAACACCCCACGTACAATTAGAAGGCTACAACGCATTTATGCGAAACAGACATGTCTCCTACTCGACACACCAAGAAATTGCTAAGAAAGCTGGTGGTGGAGTCGCAATATATTGCAAAGAGCACATTTCAGCTCAGCCTAGGCAGTACGTGCAAAATGTGACCGATCTGGAGTACGTCGTCATCAAAGTAGACAGCCCGATCAAAGCAACAATCGCTGCTGTGTACAGGCCGCCGCACTACAAATTTGAAGAGTTCTCCAAAAACTTGAAGAGTCTGCTGGATTATTTGGACATGGTGGACGAACATCCCACACTAATCTGTGGAGATTTTAACGAAGATCTCCTCTGCGCAGGTAAAAAAACTGTTCTGGAATTATTTCAGTCTAAAGGATACACGCAACTGATCACCACAGCAACAACCAAAAAGAACACTCTACTGGATCACATGTACGTCTCTCGTCCGGATTTGTGCCTTCAGTCGGGTGTGTTGCATAGTTATCATAGTTATCACAATCCCGTGTACTGTGTGTTGCGTTAATTCGGTTTTTTTTGGTGGACAGATATTGTTGTGTTTTGTGGTAGGTTAGTGTGCCATACGGAACCGTTTGCCACTGAACCTGCTTTAACGACGACAGTGGGGCTTCAGCCTTATTCAAACGGTTGGGCTCGTATGGTCGTGTTGCGGTTAGATTGTGGTTTGGACATTTTGGTTAGGTCATGTTTAGGGTTTATGCCACTGAGCTACTAGGAAGGACCAACCTCAGCAGCAGCAGGAAGGACGGAGGACTAGTGTGACCGCTCCAGGGAGGACACAGACAGTCAGAGCAACAGTGGCAGTAAGTTATAAAAGACAAAGGAAAGAGAGAAGTAGCAAGACACCATTGTAATGTTTGATTTTGACCTTATAACATACATTTTAACTTTAATTGATGTTCAATCTACACAATTTGTGACAATCTGTGCGGGATATGCAGTCCCCTGCTATTCTATGATTGATATGTGCCCTTCTGTAAGGTTGCAGGAAGAATTGGGAGACCATAGCAGTCCTGTCTGGATATGAGTGTGCAATATACCTTCTAAAGCTAAGTGTTAAAAGATTTTGCTTCAGTCGGTGTACTACTGCTTTACATAACCGTATTTGAATGGAAATGTTATATTTGAATCTAATTTTGATTTGTATGTTTTTCAGGAACCAGCCAAATGAAGTGAGATTGTCTGAGAAGATCACGTGTGCTACATCAATGACGATGACGAGCTTGATACCAGCTTATGTGCTCATTTCTTTCCGTAAGTTTTATTTCTGAATTTTTTGGTTTTTTTTTGGTTTATTAGTACGGGTGTATTAGTGATCCCATTGTTCATTTATTAATTTCATGCCCAGAGAACAGGTCCAAATATCTATGGCATTGAGGACAACGCTGAAGAATGAAGAAGCAGAGGAAGAAGCACACTGAGGTAAAGTTTGTCAAAAACTACTGATAAGGTCTAGTGTTTCAGTGCATTTTATTATACAATGGTTTCAGGGTTTTTCCCAGGTCAAAAATTGTCTTCGTTGGTGGCCAACAGACACTGTTGTCCTATCTTGCTCTCTTAAAAAAAAGAGCAGATTTTACCACTATCATTTCAAATTAAAAAGCTATGAAATCCAATTTTGTTGTATAATCATATTGCTATTAAAAAGTTAAACTAAAAAAAATAGCATCAACACGTTTATTTTAACTAATAGTCTTCATTTTCTAATACGTAGCTAACAATTGAATAAAATTAACAGCTAGCTAACAACTTGCTTTGCGCTTTATGATTTTAATAACTCCAGTATGAACTTTGAACTTTATTATTTTTGACAATGTTATTTATTTAAAAAACTGCTGTTCAATGTTTATTCATGTTAGTTCACTGCATTTACTAATGTTAGCACTTACATCTTTTGATTTAAAAAATGTACCGTATTAGTAAATGTTAAAAATCACTGTCCGATCTCTACCACTTTGTTTATTTAAACGGGGAGTCATCTCAATTATCACCAGTAAAGTATGGAGTACCACAAGGATCTGTCCTAGGTCCTCTATTATTTTCATTATATATGCTGCCCCTTGGTAATATTATTAGAAAATACGGGATTAGTTTCCATTGTTATGCTGATGACACTCAACTATATATCTCAACAAAACCAGATGAAACTTCTAAACTATCTAAGCTAACAGAGTGTGTTAAAAATATAAAAGATTGGATGACCAGTAATTTTCTCCTATTAAATTCAGATAAGACCGAGATATTACTTATTGGACCTAAAAACAGTACACAGAATCTCTTGGATTACAATTTGCAACTAGACGGATGTAATGTTACTTCCTCTACAGTTAAAAATCTGGGTGTTATATTAGACAGCAACCTATCTTTTGAAAATCATATTTCCAATGTTACAAAAACAGCATTCTTCCATCTTAGAAACATTGCCAAGCTACGGAACATGTTAAGTGTTTCTGATGCAGAAAAGTTAGTTCATGCATTCATGACCTCTAGACTGGACTATTGTAATGCACTGCTAGGTGGTTGTCCTGCATCTTCAATAAACAAGCTACAGATAGTACAAAATGCTGCGGCTAGAGTCCTTACCAGGTCAAGAAAATATGATCATATTACTCCAATTTTACAGTCTCTGCACTGGCTACCTATTAAGTTTCGTATCAGTTACAAAATATTATTACTTGCCTATAAGGCCCTAAATGATTTAGCTCCTGCGTACCTAACTAATCTTCTATCACGCTACAATCCAACCCGCTCCCTTAGGTCGCAAAACTCTGGACTCTTGGTAGTACCTAGGATAGCAAAGTCCACTAAAGGAGGTAGAACTTTTTCATATCTGGCTCCTAAACTATGGAATAGCCTTCCTGAAAACGTTCGGGGTTCAGACACACTCTCTCTGTTTAAATCTAGATTAAAGACGCATCTCTTTAGCCAAGCATTCATATAATGCATCTCACAATCTTGTACTGCCAGTCTATCTGAACAAATGCACATTATTATGCTTTAGCTTGGGTTATACTGATAATTTCATCCAGGGTTATTCCTGGATGGAGCAGCTGCTACGCTAATTGTCTTACTGTTTCTATGTTACTGCGTTAGGAATTACACAAGCTTCATTCTGGACCCTACCCTTAAACGATAGAGATGACCGAACACCTGAGAAGAGACGATGACAACCCCTCCGAGGACCTCCGAGATGAGCCCCAGAGACAGATCTCCAGTGAGGACCTCGTCACCTAGACATCCATCGGGGAAAGACCCCTGGAACCAGTGGACCACTTACACTCTGACTTTGCTGCAGTTGGAACAAACTACTGATTCGTCTGGCCGGAGGGGAACTGGCCCCCCGACTGAGCCTGGTTTCTCCCAAGGTTTTTTCTCCATTCTGTCACCGATGGAGTTTTCGTTCCTTGCCGCTGTCGCCTCTGGCTTGCTCAGTTGGGGACACTTCACTTGCAGCACAATCATCGACTTGATTGCACAGATATTATTTAAACTGAACTAAGCTGGACAATGCCATTACTAAATTCAATAATGAAAGAGTGTTAAATCCTGTCATTTTACATTATTGACAAAATTTGCCTATTTTGATATTGTGCAGTGCTTTGTTACAATTTGTATTGTTAAAGGCGCTATATAAATAAAGGTGACTTGACTTGACTTGACTAACAAAGATTAATAAATGCTAAAAAAGTTAAATGCACGAAAACCATGGGTTTTGTTCAAAGATGTATGATTTCAAGTAAAAACTAAAGGCTTACATCTGACCCATCAACTATGCTGCACAAGAACTCTTGGAGAATCAGAACAATTCAAATAAATTCACTAACATTATCATATATGTTTTAACTCCTCTGCCTTCAGGATATCCAGGGAGACAGATGCGCGCCATTCAGCATAGAAACATCAGAGACAGAGTTCACCTGAGCATAGAGGGAAACCAGCTTCTCCTGAGCAAACCTGAGAGACTGGAGCGGGTGGAACTCCAAAGTTGAAACCAAAAGTCCTTTTAAAGCCAACAACGGCTCTTTTCAGAGTTACCCACCTCTCTGCACTATAGGCTAAACTAGTACATAATTAAAAACAATGATTTTTATAATCTTAGGGGTAATGCTGTAAAGATAATTTTAATACAAAGTATATCTAATAACTAGTACAACACTAGAATCTAATCCATTTGCTGGGTGGAATTTGACACAACAGGCGTTTAAAAAAATATTTTAAATAAACATTTGGTTAATTGCCGCATACTGTATTTTTGTCTTTATTGAATGTTATTGAAAGTTAGTCATTGTCACATTATGAATATTTTCTTGTGAACTTCAGAGAAGATCCAGGTATATTCACAGATGGTTCTTTAAGGTGGTAAGTGGCCGGGTCATTTAAAAGCTTACGTTTCAATGAGCCTTTATATACTCAACATTTATAAAATCAAGACCGCTACATGTACAGGATATCAACGGTCTATTAATTTTTGATGCTTTGAAAAGAATAACATGTATTCATATTCAGACACACCTGTTGACCTGTCTTCACACAGCTTCACTGAACAGCATCCAAATGGCATTTTAATCCAGAAGTGTGCATAATTGGAGGAATATTGATATATTTAGACAATCATCAATTCGTATTCCAATACATTTTGCGACCTGATGATGACCATTAGTGGCGTCCAGCGATCGCTGAACAAGTTCATGAAAATTATGACCAGATGCTGTAGTATGGTATTGTAACATTTTCTCATTTCTTAATTCTAAACTTTACACTTTATTTATTTCAACTACAAATGAAATTGAAAACCAATGAAAATTAAATATAATTTAACAGTTAAGTATTAATGTGCACCACGATCAATCAGATCTCGTGTGTCAGAGTTAAGTGCCTGAGTGTAAAGTAACTGCTCATGTATACTCTGCTGGGTCCTTCACAGAAACGAGTGAGATGTGCCATTTTAAACAATAAAAATAATATAATATGCACTGTTGCTCAGTATTAAATTATAGCTTGAGATGCATGATATTTTAATTAGCTACCAGTAGGATACATACAAGAAGCACGTTCAGGGACGCGCAGACGGTTGTCGTGGTAACGTTATTTAAAAGCTTAAAATCAGTCTAAACCATATTACCATATAAACGCTGCAACCATTGTCACAAATCATAAACATTAGTTCATAACCAGTTGGCATAAATGTGCGATATAATTAATTGATTGCGAAGTGCTGTTGGGTGGGGCCACCTGTAAAATGCGCAACAGCCAATCAAATGTGGCTCACTCAATCATAAATACTGGCGGGTAAATCGCTGTTCTCTCACTCTTCTTTGAGATGGCACCGCCACGCGTTTGGGTTGTCGGCAGCTCTATAGTTCGCAGGTTGCACGCTCACGTCTGTGAGCAGGGCCTGGAGGCAAACTTGGATCTACGCTGTGAGATAACCTGGGACGGGAGAGGAGGCAGACTCTGGGAGCAGCTGCTTCCAACTCTGCGTTCTCTACGGGCCAGAGCTCCACCGCCAGACATCCTCGTTATCCACTTGGGCGGGAACAGTATGTGCTGGGAGGGCCGCGACCGCATGGGTTTCCTTCGGGAAATAAAGCGCGACCTGGGTAAATGTTTCCTAATGTTTCCCAGTACCAAGCTGGTCTTTTCCCACATTCTGCCCCGTCTGAGTTGGAGAGGTCAGACTGGCAGGACTGGTTACGGTTTGGAACGGAGCCGGCGGTGGATCAACGGGAACGTGTCTGCCTTCTTGGCAGAGAGACAGATGCGCTGCATTCACCACAGAAATATCTGCCTCTCCCATCTGTCTAGCGATGGAGTCCACCTGAGCCCAGAGGGAAACCAGCTTCTGCTGGTCAACCTCAGGGAAGCTCTGCAGGTGGAACTCCGAAGTTGAACTCACCAAAAGTCCTTTTAAAGGCAACAACGGCTCTTTTAAGAGCCACCCACTCATTCAAATAAAGAGCATTTTTACAAGTGTGTGAAATTATTTATTTATATATATATATAGGATACTTGTTATAAAATTAAAATGCCACACACATACATCTAAAAACGCGCTCACAGAAAACATGATTTAAACCATTTAAAGCGTGAAACAACTCTCGCACTGTTTTATGAGCTATACGCACACCCAAACCGTGCCAACAGAAAAAAGTGACTTTAATGTGATTTTAAACCATTCAAGAATTGTGCGCTGTTTTCTGTGGCACATCCAAAACATGCATACAGAAAAAAGTGATTGTAGTGTGATTTTAAACTCGCGTGCTGTTTTCAGTGCTGCGGTCATTTTGGATGCGTGCAACTCTTAAAGTGGCAGACACGTTATTCTTACAAATGATTTGCGTTGTCAAAATATCACAGACAATGATAGGAAATGTTGTTATGCTTAGTATACAACCACTGATAAGCATATTCGTTTTCGATATGTAAAAAAAAAAAAATAACTTTAGTGGATTAGAACCCAAAAGTTGAACCTCTGACACGCTTGGCAAAAATTCAACCACTGGGCCATTAAGGAACACAAATTGAAAAATTGGATTTATGTATTTATTCATGTGAAAATTCTCAACACTAATGATGTATGACTATACTAGTGCATCTAATTTAAAACAATGATAGGAAATCTTGTTATAACTTTATAATAAATAAATAAAATTGGAACTTAGTTAAACATATATCAATATAGTGTTCACTCAGAACACCCTAGCGACCGTTTAGAGCAACCTAGAAGCAACATATAGAAGCCATATTTCAGCTTCCAGAAAATTGTATGGATACTAGGGTACTAGGTTATATGGTTGCTATGGTGTGCTTAGACTGTCAACTAGTCTTTAAATATCATCCCATAAACTGTATGAGTCAAAAAAGCCGAACTCCATGTTTCTACTAAAACCATGAATAAGCCATATCTCAGCACCAGAACATCGTACAGACATGGTTGTTGGCTCGTATTCAATCATGTACATTACCCTAGCAACCGGGTGGTGTTTTTTGCCACTGCAAGCACCATTTCACATTTTCTTCTGGAAATGTACATTCTAGTTAATGGTGCTTGCCATTTTAATGGCAAAGCACAGTATTGTTATTGCTCATACTTATTATTATTCTTCTTCTTCCACTTTTATTTCGGCGCGCTACTCCTCCCACAGTTTTTGTCACAGAGCCATGAATGAGGTGTCAAAACGTGCGGCCTAATCGGGAATCGTGTGCTATGACTTTTATAAGCGATCGGGGGTACGATGTTTGCCCCAGGGGCAAAATAGGGGCAAAATCAAACGCATTGACTTAACATGGCGAAAAACTTTGACGCCTCGTAGCTCAGAGAGTGGATTTCACAGAAATTTGAAATTTGCCACATTTGAAGAGGCTGGCAGGCTCTGTAAGACCACACCTCAAAATGGGGTAAAAGTTGCACCCCTGGGGGGCAGGAGCGTCCCAAAGTTGCCCCATTGACTTAACATTGCGAAAAAAATTTGACGCCTCGTAGCTCAGAGAGTGGATTTCACAGAAATGTGAAATTGGCCACATTTGAAGAGGCTGGCAGGCTCTGTAAGACCATACCTCAAAATGGGGTAAAAGTTGCACCCCTGGGGGGCAGGAGGGTACTAAAATTTGCCCCATTGACTTTCAATGGTGTAGGACGGCCCATGAAATGGGCCGTCCTTTCAATTGAACCGCTTTTCAATTGAACATAACTCTGGATCACAGTGTCATAGAGACAAGGGGGCGGGCTCATTTGACTCAGACGACCAATCAGCATCTCAGGATCATTGTGAAGCTATCAAGCCACGCCCCTAGCAACCATTTAGAGCACCTTAGCAACACGTCCCATAGACTTCCATTGAAAGAGATCAAAGGGATATCTCAGGATAGAAGTGTCATAGAAACATGAGGGTGGGCTCGTTTGACTCGGGGCAGCAAGCAGCCAATCCTGAATCACCTCAACACACACTGGCCACGCCCTAGCAACCATTGTCGACCACCTTAGCAACCAAAATTCACAGACTCATAGCTCAGAGAGTGGATTTCGTAGAAATGTGAAATTTGCCACATTTGAAGAGGCTGACGGGCTCTGTAAGAACATACCACACAATGGGGTAAAACTTGCACCCCTGGGGGGCAAGAGCGTCCCAAAGTTGCCCCATTGACTTGAAACCGCTTTTCAATTGAACATAACTCTGGATCACAGTGTCATAGAGACAAGGGGGCGGGCTCATTTGACTCAGACGACCAATCAGCATCTCAGGATCATTGTGAAGCTATCAAGCCACGCCCCTAGCAACCATTTAGAGCACCTTAGCAACACGTCCCATAGACTTCCATTGAAAGAGATCAAAGGGATATCTCAGGATAGAAGTGTCATAGAAACATGAGGGTGGGCTCGTTTGTACTCGGGGCAGCAAGCAGCCAATCCTGAATCACCTCAACACTCACTGGCCACGCCCTAGCAACCATTGTCGAGCACCTTAGCAACCAAAATTCACAGAGGAATATCTTCCATTCTGAATGTCACAGAGGCGTGGGAGTTGGTTTATATCATTCATACTGACAAGAAGCCTTTGGAGTATCGTGATTGCTAGCTGCCAAGCCACTCCCTAGCAACCAAACAGAGTACCCTAGCAACCGTTTTGCAAGACCTATATCTCTGCATCAGAACATCGTAGAGAGATGGGGGTTGGTTTATACATTCACACTGACTTTGGAGCTTCATGATTGGCAGCTGCCAAGCCACTCCCTAGCAACCAAACAGAGTACCCTAGCAACCGTTTTGCAAGACCAATATCTCTGCATCAGAACATCGTATAGAGATGGGGGTTGGCTCTTTTGACTCATGCTAGCAAACAGGACTTGCTACATGCTACACATGCTAGCAGTGAATAGCTACATGCTAATAGCGCTTAGCTAAGTGCTAAATCATGCCAATAAAATGCTACAAACTCCATAGTAACCATCTGTGACAACTACCAACCACCTAGTAACACCATAGCAACCACCCAGATTACCCTAGCAACCGCCTAGCAACACCCTACATTACCCTAGCAACCGGGTGGTGTTTTTTGCCACTGCAAGCACCATTCACATTTTCTTCTGGAAATGTACATTCTAGTATTGTCATTACTATTCTCCCTGACCTAAACTTCGGCGCGCTACTCCTCCCACAGTTTTTGTCACAGAGCCATGAATGAGGTGTCAAAACGTGCGGCCTAATCGGGAATCGTGTGCTATGACTTTTATAAGCGATCGGGGGTACGATGTTCGCCCCAGGGGCGAAATAGGGGCCAAAATAAACGCATAGACTTAACATGGCGAAAAACTTTGACGCCTCGTAGCTCAGAGAGTGGATTTCACAGAAATGTGAAATTTGCCACATTTGAAGAGGCTGGCAGGCTCTGTAAGACCATACCTCAAAATGGGGTAAAAGTTGCACCCCTGGGGGGCAGGAGCGTCCCAAATTTGCCCCATTGACTTAACA
>QVTF01007854.1:0-25177 GCA_003573665.1 Oxygymnocypris stewartii
TGCGAAGAAGGCGAAAAAAGCGGCGAAGCAGGCGAGCAACAGGGGAGCAAGAGGCGAAGCGAACGGAGCGCGACGGGGAAAACGAGGAAACGGAAACGGGGGAAACGGGGGAAACGGAAACGGGGGAAACGAGGAAAACGGAAACGGAGAAAACGGGGAAAACGGAAACGGAGAAACGGGGAAAACGGAAACGGAGAAAACGGGGAAAACGGAAACGGAGACAACGGGGAAAACGAAGAAAACGGAAACGGGGAAAACGGAAACGGGGGAAACGGGGAAAACGGAAACGGAGAAAACGGGGAAAACGGAAACGGGGAAAACGGGGCAAACGGAAACGGAGAAAACGGGGAAAACGGAAACGGGGAAAACGGGGCAAACGGAAACGGAGAAAACGGGGCAAACGGAAACGGGGGAAACGGGGAAAACGGAAACGGAGAAAACGGGGGAAACGGAGACGGGGGAAACGGGGAAAACGAAGAAAACGGAAACGGGGAAAACGGAAACGGGGGAAACGGGGAAAACGGAAACGGAGAAAACGGGGAAAACGGAAACGGGAAAACGGGGAAAACGGAAACGGAGAAAACGGGGAAAACGGAAACGGGGAAAACGGGGAAAACGGAAACGGAGACAACGGGGCAAACGGAAACGGGGGAAACGGGGAAAACGGAAACGGAGAAAACGGGGCAAACGGAAACGGAGAAAACGGGGCAAACGGAAACGGGGCAAACGGGGAAAACGGAAACGGAGAAAACGGGGCAAACGGAAACGGGGGAAACGGGGAAAACGGAAACGGGGAAAACGGGGAAAACGGAAACGGAAAACGGGGCAAACGGAAACGGGGGAAACGGGGAAAACGGAAACGGAGAAAAACGGGCAAACGGAAACGGGGGAAACGGGGAAAACGGAAACGGGAAAAACGGGGAAACGGAGACGGGGAAACGGGGAAAACGAAGAAAACGGAAACGGGGAAAACGGAAACGGGGGAAACGGGGAAAACGGAAACGGAGAAAACGGGGAAAACGGAAACGGGGAAAACGGGAAAACGGAAACGGAGAAAACGGGGAAAACGGAAACGGGAAAACGGGGCAAACGGAAACGGAGAAAACGGGCAAACGGAAACGGGGGAAACGGGGAAAACGGAAACGGAGAAAACGGGCAAACGGAAACGGAGAAACGGGGAAAACGGAAACGGGGCAAACGGGGCAAACGGAAACGGAGAAAACGGGGCAAACGGAAACGGGGAAAACGGGGCAAACGGAAACGGAGAAAACGGGGCAAACGGAAACGGAGAAAACGGGGCAAACGGAAACGGAGAAAACGGGGAAAACGGAAACGGGGAAAACGGGGAAAACGGAAACGGAGAAAACGGGGCAAACGGAAACGGAGAAAACGGGGAAAACGGAAACGGGGAAAACGGGGCAAACGGAAACGGAGAAAACGGGGCAAACGGAAACGGAGAAAACGGGGCAAACGGAAACGGAGAAAACGGGGAAAACGGAAACGGGGAAAACGGGGCAAACGGAAACGGAGAAAACGGGGCAACGGAAACGGGGGAAACGGGGAAAACGGAAACGGAGAAAACGGGGGAAACGGAGACGGGAAACGGGGAAAACGAAAAAACGGAAACGGGGAAAACGGAAACGGGGGGGAAAACGGAAACGGAGAAAACGGGGAAAACGGAAACGGGGAAAACGGGGAAAACGGAAACGGAGAAAACGGGGAAAACGGAAACGGGGAAAACGGGGAAAACGGAAAACGGAGAAAACGGGGAAAACGGAAACGGGGGAAACGGGGAAAAGTGAACGGAGAAAACGGGGCAAACGGAAACGGAGAAAACGGGCAAACGGAACGGGGCAAACGGGGCAAACGGAAAACGGAGAAAACGGGGCAAACGGAAACGTGGGGAAACGGGGAAAACCGGCAACGGGGAAACGGGGCAAACGGAAACGGAGAAAACGGGGCAAACGGAAACGGGGGAAACGGGGAAAACGGAAACGGAGAAAACGGGGCAAACGGAAACGGAGAAAACGGGGCAAACGGAAACGGGGGAAACGGGGAAAACGGAAACGGAGAAAACGGGGGAAACGGAGACGGGGGAAACGGGGAAAACGAAGAAAACGGAAACGGGGAAAACGGAAACGGGGGAAACGGGGAAAACGGAAACGGAGAAAACGGGGAAAACGGAAACGGGGAAAACGGGGAAAACGGAAACGGAGAAAACGGGGCAAACGGAAACGGGGCAAACGGGGCAAACGGAAAGGAGAAAACGGGGCAAACGGAAACGGGGAAACGGGGAAACGGAAACGGAGAAAACGGGCAAACGGAAACGGAGAAAACGGGCAAACGGAAACGGGGAAAACGGGAAAACGGAAACGGAGAAAACGTTAAAACGGAAACGGTGAAAACTTTTAAAACTTAAACTTTTAAAACTTTTCAAACTTAAACTTATAAAACTTTTCAAACTTAAACTTTTAAACTTTTGAAACTTAAACTTATAAAACTTTTTAACTTAGACTTATAAAACTTTTCAAACTTAAACTTTTAAACTTTTAAAACTTAACTTATAAAACTTTTTAAACTTAGACTTTTTAAACTTTTAAAACGTAAACTTATAAACTTTTCAAACTTAAACTTTTTAAACTTTTTTTAACTTTCCAAACTTCTTTAAACTTTACAAACTTTTTAAAACTTTCTGGTCCGGCTTTCGCAAGCCAACTTAAAGTTTGTCTCGACAAACTTTTTAATCTAGTTTGTAATTTGATATCGCTTACCTTGAATCTCCGTTAAGGCAGATGTCCTGTGAGTTGCAACAACTGGAATGACAGCGAAACTCATTCAGCCAATCAGAAGCGAGATTGGCTTGGTGACTCGATTGTTGATTGGCCCTTTCCTGTAGGTAGGAATTGATTGGCTCCTTTGCCCCATCTGTTTGAAGTGTTCGGATTTGCGTTAGGACCTGTTTGGATTTAGTTAGGAGGTGTGTTCGGACCTCGTTTGGAAGTATTCAAATGTTGTTCGGAAGTGTTAGGAAGTGTTCAGCCGGCACGACTGCCCTGCAAATTAAGGCACCGCTGGGATTTGTATTTTACATTTCTAACAGTGTTTGGCAAGTAAGGCCTTGCATTCCCCAAACATTTTCTGCATTTATATGCCGTCATAAAAAAAAAAGATCCAGTATTAAACTATTCTAGTACTAAGCTTTATATTTGAGCTAATATATACATATATTTTAAGTCCATTCACGTGTTTCTAATGTTGGTTAATAGTCACATATGCAGGTAGACAAATACAAATCTTTCAACTTTTTAGTAAACAGACATCAAGAGGCTATTGATTACTTTACAGCTTCAGAGGAAAACCACTCTGGACTCCTCACATCAGCACTTTCTCTTTGAACCGTTGCCCTCTGGTCACTGAAGACCAAAACAGCCGGACGCAAGAAGAGCTTTTCCCTCAAACTCCACCTGAACAACAGGACTACAAGACTCCTCAACACGGGTCATCTTTCAATAGCACATCTGCACAGTCAGCATTTTGTATTTTGGTATTTTTCCTCTATATTTATATTGCCACAAAGTTGTTATTATTATGAATAATTTACGTTATTGTCTATTCTCTTTATTATAGAGTTACATTTCAGCCTCTCTAAACCCGAACTAAAGTGTGAAACTTTAAAGGCATGCATGGAAATGTTGAAAAAGAATGAAGTCGTTTTGTAAATATTCTTTTAATAAGTGGTCTTTTTAATAATGTGAGTTTCCAGCACATCGTTTTATTTCTTGGCCCTTCGTGCTGCTCTTCATCATCATCCTCATCATCCTCGGTGAGTGAGTGAACACGGACGCACTGAACTCTGGGATGGATCTGGTTTGGTCTCCTCAACAGAGAGAGGATCATCCACAGAGTCACCGTCCACTTCTGTGTAACCACTGGCTGTACAGTTAAGAAAACAAGTTAAAAAGTACATGCTGTATTATCTTCATTCAGAAACAAATGATATCAAACTCATGTTTTGGTCATTAAATGACAAGTTCTTTAAAATAAACTAAAAGCTGACCCTCACAGGCAAAGACAGCAGTCAGCATCTTCCAGACAGCAGAGAGACAGCAGACTGGAGAGTAACGCTGATGATTAGCGCCACCTGGTGTTCAAGATGCCAAGTTCAGGTCAAGATGTCAAAGCAGGAGATTTTGTGCGCGCGTGTGTTAGTGAGTCGACAAAGAACTCATTTTTAACGTAATAGTTTTATTCTTACATGTTGTAGCCTACTTTGATAAAATATATTATAATGCTGTGTTGTGAATAAATATATAGATACATAGCTACTATAGATGGATAAACATTCGTACTCCTAAACAGTCTTTTTTCTTTAATAAAATCAAAGATGTTCATCCGTGATCGTGTCTCAAGAGCAGGGACACGTTTGTGTGTATTAACCGGAATCAATAGATCCCCGCGACGTCAATAAGCAATAGACTGAAGCGCTCGCGTTTGAAGACGTGCACGAGCCGCAAGAGAACGTTCCGTCAATAATAACATTCACAACTAACATTCCAAAACAACAGACTCCTGCGCGAGACCGCATCCTATTCAGAATAACAGAAACGCGTGTTTTATCTGCATTCATTTTAGATCAGATAAAAAAAAATCTGTTTTATTTAGAAGAGTTACAAAAAGCAAATCAGTTTAAGTTAATTGTCCTGTCACAGAGCGGAAATGTGTATTTGACATTGGTGGCATGAATAGGCTTACATTAATACATAAAGACACATCACATAATATATAGCAATGTATGTAGCCTATATTTTGTACACAAATACTTTAAACTTCACTCTACTTTTTATTTGTATTTTTACAAACCTACATTTTACATAAGTTTTAATAAATAAAATATATATAATATTTGAATGACTCACATGTTGTATTGGAGTTCTGCATGTTTGATGTGAAGAGCAACTTCAAAACTCAGCAACTGAGACACACTTAATGACTGTCAGCTTGTCAGCTCAGAAACCGGAAGTGAGGTTAGAACACTGATCAAAAACCACAATCGATCTGAGGTTTAGAAATGGTTTAATTCTGAGGAAGTCCTCCCTGTTTCCACTATCGATGTTTCATATCTCCGTCTTAGATGTCAAGCCCCTCGCCTCATCGCAAGAGACGTGTCCGTGTTTAATAAAACAATATTTCAAACAAATGTACTGTTTTGTCAATTTAAGAAACAAAGTTGCTCTATGAATTGATTTGTTATATATTGCTTGTTATTGTACAAGTTAATAAAAGGGTCTTAAATGATCACACAAGACTTTTCTTTTTTTCTAGTAACAAACTATCTAAATGAGATGTTTGAGTAATAACATTACATTTAAATGAAACAAAAATCAAATCCATAAAATGAACCCCTAAATATTCTATAGAAACATTGTCCTGGCTATCTTTCCTGGTTCTTGGTGTGGTGTCCGGAGCCGTATCCCTATTAAAGATGAAATTATTTTCCATGGTCTTCGTTTTACTGTAATAGTTACAGAGTATCTCTTCCTTGTACCCTAGATGGAGTTTCTGGGGCAGATAATATTGTAGAATTATACGTGTGTGAGTGTGTGTGTGTGTGTGTGTGTGTGTGTGTGTGTGTGTGTGTGTGTGTGTGCATGTTTATGTGGTTTATGAGGACACAAATTTGTATAATGACATAGGTATGACATAGGTATTACAAGGAGAAGGTGATTTATGAGGACATTTTCAGTGTCCCCCATAATTTAAAACGCTTATAAATCATACAGAGTGAGGTTTTTTGAGGGAAAATAGAAATGCACCGTCTCCTGTGAGGGCTAAGTTTAGGTGTAGGCTAGGTGTAGGGCAATAGCACATACAGCTTGTACAGTATAAAAACCATTACGCCTATGGAAAGTCCCCGTAAACCATAAAAACCAACGTGTGTGTGTGTGTGTGTGTGTTGTGTGTGTGTGTGTGTGTGTGTGTGTGTGTGTGTGTGTGTGTGTGTGTGTGTGTGTAATGTATTTTCTTTATACGGGAACATGTATGTTACATATACATAACCAAATCTGACAAATATATTTTGCAATATAGTATGTATATATCCTGTAAAGTATATATATTCATATATAAATATAATATTGTTAATATCTACTAAATGTATGTGAAAATAATTATTTATATACTTGCTAGGCTAACCGAGACTTTCACAGCACATACATATTATTGCTCTTTTGTTGGTTTGATTGATATTGTCCTCATTTAAGTTGCTTTGGATAAAAAACTTTGGGCTAAGTGAGGGCGGCCCGCTGGGGGCCCTTAGGCTAGCCCTATGTGGGTCCGTAAAGGGCTACCGCAGGCCTGTTTGCAGTGTCTGCAAGGGGAAATCCCACAGACACACCATGTGTAATACACGTAAGCATCGATCGTGTAATGGGACAAAGTCTCAGCACCACCACAGCATGCACTGTCCTTTTATTGAAAGGATACACAAGCTGAAAACCGTTAAATGCTGTAAAAGATGCATTTCAAGCTCTCCTGGGTTTAGATGCTACATTTAGCATTAAAATACTTGGCATTTTACACTTAAGATGATAAATATATTATGTTTGTAAAATTGGGAACAATATTACTCCTAAATCTCCACATTGAGAGCCACCTATGTTTTTTTTGGTGAACATGGCTTAGATCATCAGATCCGCAGCACTGCTCAGATCCATCCATAACTATTAATAACTGTTTAAACAGGGTTTCAAGTGATGGTGAATGTATTCTCTTTTTTCTGACTAGACAATGATCAATCATGTTACTTGTTCCTAAACTATCTCATGCAAGTAAAGGAATTGAAATGTTTAACTTGGTCATCATAGTCAGTGTTTAAAACTCTTGCTAATTGAAAATCAACTATGATATGGATGAAAGTTAATCTAAGTTAACAAGTGTGGTACGTCTGAATATGTTAATTACTAAATGATTTGCTTGTTTTTGAATGTTTAAATTATTCTGGTTTAAATGTATATGTCACATATGCAGGTAGATAAATACAAATCTTTCAACTTTTTAGTAAACAGACATCAGGAGGCTATTGATTACTTTACAGCTTCAGAGGAAAACCACTCTGGACTCCTCACATCAGCACTTTCTCTTCGAACCGTTGCCCTCTGTCACTGAAGACCAAAACAGCCCGACACAAGACGAGCTTTTCCCTCAAACTCCACCTGAACAACAGGACTGTACAAGACTCCTCAACACGGGTCATCTTTCAATAGCACATCTGCACAGTCAGCATTTTGTATTTTGGTATTTTTCCTCTATATTTATATTGCCACAAAGTTGTTATTATTATGAATAATTTACGTTATTGTCTATTCTCTTTATTATAGAGTTACATTTCACCCTCTCTAAACCCGAACTAAAGTGTGAAACTTTAAAGGCATGCATGGAAATGTTGAAAAAGAATGAAGTCGTTTTGTAAATATTCTTTTAATAAGTGATCTTTTTAATAATGTGAGTTTCCAGCACATCGTTTTATCTCTTGGCCCTTCGTGCTGCTCTTCATCATCATCCTCATCATCCTCGGTGAGTGAGTGAACACGGACGCACTGAACTCTGGGATGGATCTGGTTTGGTCTCCTCAACAGAGAGAGGATCATCCACAGAGTCACCGTCCACTTCTGTGTAACCACTGGCTGTACAGTTAAGAAAACAAGTTAAAAAGTACATGCTGTATTATCTTCATTCAGAAACAAATGATACCAAACTCATGTTTTGGTCATTAAATGACAAGTTCTTAAAAATAAACTAAAAGCTTATCCTCACAGGCAAAGACAGCAGTCAGCATCTTCCAGACAGCAGAGAGACAGCAGACTGGAGAGTAACGCTGATGATTAGCGCCACCTGGTGTTCAAGATGTCAAGTTCAGGTCAAGTTCAGGTCAAGATGTCAAAGCAGGAGATTTTGTGCGCGCGTGTGTTAGTGAGTCGACAAAGAACTCATTTTTAACGTAATAGTTTTATTCTTACATGTTGTAGCCTACTTTGATAAAATATATTATAATGCTGTGTTGTGAATAAATATATAGATACATAGCTACTATAGATGGATAAACATTCGTACTCCTAAACAGTCTTTTTTCTTTAATAAAATCAAAGATGTTCATCCGTGATCGTGTCTCAAGAGCAGGGACACGTTTGTGTGTATTAACCGGAATCAATAGATCCCCGCGACGTCAATAAGCAATAGACTGAAGCGCTCGCGTTTGAAGACGTGCACGAGCCGCAAGAGAACGTTCCGTCAATAATAACATTCACAACTAACATTCCAAAACAACAGACTCCTGCGCGAGACCGCATCCTATTCAGAATAACAGAAACACGTGTTTTATCTGCATTCATTTTAGATCAGATAAAAAAAAATCTGTTTTATTTAGAAGAGTTACAAAAAGCAAATCAGTTTAAGTGAATTGTCCTGTCACAGAGCGGAAATGTGTCTTTGACATTGGTGGCATGAATAGGCTTACATTAATACATAAAGACACATCACATAATATATAGGACTGTATGTAGCCTATATTTTGTACACAAATACTTTAAACTTCACTCTACTTTTTATTTGTATTTTTACAAACCTACATTTTACATAAGTTTTAATAAATAAAATATATATAATATTTGAATGACTCACATGTTGTATTGGAGTTCTGCATGTTTGATGTGAAGAGCAACTTCAAAACTCAGCAACTGAGACACACTTAAGACTTGTCAGCTTGTCAGCTCAGAAACCGGAAGTGAGGTTAGAACACTGATCAAAAACCACAATCGACTGAGGTTTAGAAATGGTTTAATTCTGAGGAAGTCCTCCCTGTTTCCACTATCGATGTTTCATATCTCCGTCTTAGATGTCAAGCCCCTCGCCTCATGCAAAGAGACGTGTCCGTGTTTAATAAAACAATATTTCAAACAAATGTACTGTTTTGTCAATTTAAGAAACAAAGTTGCACTATGAATTGATTTGTTATATATTGCTTGTTATTGTACAAGTTAATAAAAGGGTCTTAAATGATCACACAAGACTTTTCTTTTTTTCTAGTAACAAACTATCTAAATGAGATGTTTGAGTAATAACATTACATTTAAATGAAACAAAAATCAAATCCATAAAATGAACCCCTAAATATTCTATAGAAACATTGTCCTGGCTATCTTTCCTGGTTCTTGGTGTGGTGTCCGGAGCCGTATCCCTATTAAAGATGAAATTATTTTCCATGGTCTTCGTTTTACTGTAATAGTTACAGAGTATCTCTTCCTTGTACCCTAGATGGAGTTTCTGGGGCAGATAATATTGTAGAATTATACGTGTGTGAGTGTGTGTGTGTGTGTGTGTGTGTGTGTGTGTGTGTGTGTGTGTGTTTGTGTGTGGGCATGTTTATGTGGTTTATGAGGACACAAATTTGTATAATGACATAGGTATGACATAGGTATTACAAGGAGAAGGTGATTTATGAGGACATTTTCAGTGTCCCCATAATTTAAAACGCTTATAAATCATACAGAGTGAGTTTTTTTGAGGGAAAATAGAAATGCACCGTCTCCTGTGAGGGCTAAGTTTAGGTGTAGGGTAGGTGTAGGGCAATAGCACATACAGCTTGTACAGTATAAAAACCATTACGCCTATGGAGAGTCCCCGTAAACCATAAAAACCAACATGTGTGCGTGTGTGTGTGTGTGTGTGTGTGTGTGTGTGTGTGTGTGTGTGTGTGTGTGTGTGTGTGTGTGTGTGTAATGTATTTTCTTTATACGGGAACATGTATGTTACATATACATAACCAAATCTGACAAATAT
This sequence comes from Oxygymnocypris stewartii, assembly GCA_003573665.1. Classification (NCBI taxonomy): domain Eukaryota; kingdom Metazoa; phylum Chordata; class Actinopteri; order Cypriniformes; family Cyprinidae; genus Oxygymnocypris; species Oxygymnocypris stewartii. Next base: position 9,835 of record QVTF01007854.1, read on the forward strand.
ATTTTGCAATATAGTATGTATATATCCTGTAAAGTATATATATTCATATATAAATATAATATTGTTAATATCTACTAAATGTATGTGAAAATAATTATTTATATACTTGCTAGGCTAACCGAGACTTTCACAGCACATACATATTATTGCTCTTTTGTTGGTTTGATTGATATTGTCCTCATTTAAGTTGCTTTGGATAAAAAAACTTTGGGCTAAGTGAGGGCGGCCCGCTGGGGGCCCTTAGGCTAGCCCTATGTGGGCCCGTAAAGAGCTGCGGCAGGCCTGTTTGCAGTGTCTGCAAGGGGAAATCCCACAGACACACCATGTGTAATACACGTAAGCATCGATCGTGTAATGGGACAAAGTCTCAGCACCACCACAGCATGCACTGTCCTTTTATTGAAAGGATACACAAGCTGAAAACCGTTAAATGCTGTAAAAGATGCATTTCAAGCTCTCCTGGGTTTAGATGCTACATTTAGCATTAAAATACTTGGCATTTTACACTTAAGATGATAAATATATTATGTTTGTAAAATTGGGAACAATATTACTCCTAAATCTCCACATTGAGAGCCACCTATGTTTTTTTTGGTGAACATGGCTTAGATCATCAGATCCGCAGCACTGCTCAGATCCATCCATAACTATTAATAACTGTTTAAACAGGGTTTCAAGTGATGGTGAATGTATTCTCTTTTTTCTGACTAGACAATGATCAATCATGTTACTTGTTCCTAAACTATCTCATGCAAGTAAAGGAATTTAAATGTTTAACTTGGTCATCATAGTCAGTATTTAAAACTCTTGCTAATTGAAAATCAACTATGATATGGATGAAAGTTAATCTAAGTTAACAAGTGTGGTACGTCTGAATATGTTAATTACTAAATGATTTGCTTGTTTTTGCATGTTTAAATTATTCTGGTTTAAATGTATATGTCACATATGCAGGTAGACAAATACAAATGTTTCAACTTTTTAGTAAACAGACATCAGGAGGCTATTGATTACTTTACAGCTTCAGAGGAAAACCACTCTGGACTCCTCACATCAGCACTTTCTCTTCGAACCGTTGCCCTCTGTCACTGAAGACCAAAACAGCCCGACACAAGACGAGCTTTTCCCTCAAACTCCACCTGAACAACAGGACTGTACAAGACTCCTCAACACGGGTCATCTTTCAATAGCACATCTGCACAGTCAGCATTTTGTATTTTGGTATTTTTCCTCTATATTTATATTGCCACAAAGTTGTTATTATTATGAATAATTTACGTTATTGTCTATTCTCTTTATTATAGAGTTACATTTCAGCCTCTCTAAACCCGAACTAAAGTGTGAAACTTTAAAGGCATGCATGGAAATGTTGAAAAAGAATGAAGTCGTTTTGTAAATATTCTTTTAATAAGTGATCTTTTTAATAATGTGAGTTAGCACATTGTTTTATCTCTTGGCCCTTCGTGCTGCTCTTCATCATCATCCTCATCATCCTCGGTGAGTGAGTGAACACGGACGCACTGAACTCTGGGATGGATCTGGTTTGGTCTCCTCAACAGAGAGAGGAACATCCACAGAGTCACCGTCCACTTCTGTGTAACCACTGGCTGTACAGTTAAGAAAACAAGTTGAAAAGTACATGCTGTATTATCTTCATTCAGAAACAAATGATACCAAACTCATGTTTTGGTCATTAAATGACAAGTTCTTAAAAATAAACTAAAAGCTGACCCTCACAGGCAAAGACAGCAGTCAGCATCTTCCAGACAGCAGAGAGACAGCAGACTGGAGAGTAACGCTGATGATTAGCGCCACCTGGTGTTCAAGATGCCAAGTTCAGGTCAAGATGGCAAGTTCAGGTCAAGATGTCAAAGCAGGAGATTTTGTGCGCGCGTGTGTTAGTGAGTCGACAAAGAACTCATTTTTAACGTAATAGTTTTATTCTTACATGTTGTAGCCTACTTTGATAAAATATATTATAATGCTGTGTTGTGAATAAATATATAGATACATAGCTACTATAGATGGATAAACATTCGTACTCCTAAACAGTCTTTTTTCTTTAATAAAATCAAAGATGTTCATCCGTGATCGTGTCTCAAGAGCAGGGACACGTTTGTGTGTATTAACCGGAATCAATAGATCCCCGCGACGTCAATAAGCAATAGATTGAAGCGCTCGCGTTTGAAGACGTGCACGAGCCGCAAGAGAACGTTCCGTCAATAATAACATTCACAACTAACATTCCAAAACAACAGACTCCTGCGCGAGACCGCATCCAATTCAGAATAACAGAAACGCGTGTTTTATCTGCATTCATTTTAGATCAGATAAAAAAAAAATCTGTTTTATTTAGAAGAGTTACAAAAAGCAAATCAGTTTAAGTTAATTGTCCTGTCACAGAGCGGAAATGTGTCTTTGACATTGGTGGCATGAATAGGCTTACATTAATACATAAAGACACATCACATAATATATAGCAATGTATGTAGCCTATATTTTGTACACAAATACTTTAAACTTCACTCTACTTTTTATTTGTATTTTTACAAACCTACATTTTACATAAGTTTTAATAAATAAAATATATATAATATTTGAATGACTCACATGTTGTATTGGAGTTCTGCATGTTTGATGTGAAGAGCAACTTCAAAACTCAGCAACTGAGACACACTTAAGACTTGTCAGCTTGTCAGCTCAGAAACCGGAAGTGAGGTTAGAACACTGATCAAAAACCACAATCGACTGAGGTTTAGAAATGGTTTAATTCTGAGGAAGTCCTCCCTGTTTCCACTATCGATGTTTCATATCTCCGTCTTAGATGTCAAGCCCCTCGCCTCATGCAAAGAGACGTGTCCGTGTTTAATAAAACAATATTTCAAACAAATGTACTGTTTTGTCAATTTAAGAAACAAAGTTGCACTATGAATTGATTTGTTATATATTGCTTGTTATTGTACAAGTTAATAAAAGGGTCTTAAATGATCACACAAGACTTTTCTTTTTTTCTAGTAACAAACTATCTAAATGAGATGTTTGAGTAATAACATTACATTTAAATGAAACAAAAATCAAATCCATAAAATGAACCCCTAAATATTCTATAGAAACATTGTCCTGGCTATCTTTCCTGGTTCTTGGTGTGGTGTCCGGAGCCGTATCCCTATTAAAGATGAAATTATTTTCCATGGTCTTCGTTTTACTGTAATAGTTACAGAGTATCTCTTCCTTGTACCCTAGATGGAGTTTCTGGGGCAGATAATATTGTAGAATTATACGTGTGTGAGTGTGTGTGTGTGTGTGTGTGTGTGTGTGTGTGTGTGTGTGTTTGTGTGTGTGCATGTTTATGTGGTTTATGAGGACACAAATTTGTATAATGACATAGGTATGACATAGGTATTACCAGGAGAAGGTGATTTATGAGGACATTTTCAGTGTCCCCATAATTTAAAACGCTTATAAATCATACAGAGTGAGGTTTTTTGAGGGAAAATAGAAATGCACCGTCTCCTGTGAGGGCTAAGTTTAGGTGTAGGCTAGGTGTAGGGCAATAGCACATACAGCTTGTACAGTATAAAAACCATTACGCCTATGGAGAGTCCCCGTAAACCATAAAAACCAACGTGTGTGTCTGTGTGTGTGTGTGTGTGTGTGTGTGTGTGTGTGTGTGTGTGTGTGTGTGTGTGTGTGTGTGTGTGTGTGTGTGTGTGTAATGTATTTTCTTTATACGGGAACATGTATGTTACATATACATAACCAAATCTGACAAATATATTTTGCAATATAGTATGTATATATCCTGTAAAGTATATATATTCATATATAAATATAATATTGTTAATATCTACTAAATGTATGTGAAAATAATTATTTATATACTTGCTAGGCTAACCGAGACTTTCACAGCACATACATATTATTGCTCTTTTGTTGGTTTGATTGATATTGTCCTCATTTAAGTTGCTTTGGATAAAAAAACTTTGGGCTAAGTGAGGGCGGCCCGCTGGGGGCCCTTAGGCTAGCCCTATGTGGGTCCGTAAAGGGCTACCGCAGGCCTGTTTGCAGTGTCTGCAAGGGGAAATCCCACAGACACACCATGTGTAATACACGTAAGCATCAATCATGTAATGGGACAAAGTCTCAGCACCACCACATGCATGCACTGTCCTTTTATTGAAAGGATACACAAGCTGAAAACCGTTAAATGCTGTAAAAGATGCATTTCAAGCTCTCCTGGGTTTAGATGCTACTTTTAGCATTAAAATACTTGAAAATTTACACTTAAGATGATAAATATATTATGTTTGTAAAATTGGGAACAATATTACTCCTAAATCTCCACATTGAGAGCCACCTATGTTTTTTTTGGTGAACATGGCTTAGATCATCAGATCCGCAGCACTGCTCAGATCCATCCATAACTATTAATAACTGTTTAAACAGGGTTTCAAGTGATGGTGAATGTATTCTCTTTTTTCTGACTAGACAATGATCAATCATGTTACTTGTTCCTAAACTATCTCATGCAAGTAAAGGAATTGAAATGTTTAACTTGGTCATCATAGTCAGTATTTAAAACTCTTGCTAATTGAAAATCAACTATGATATGGATGAAAGTTAATCTAAGTTAACAAGTGTGGTACGTCTGAATATGTTAATTACTAAATGATTTGCTTGTTTTTGAATGTTTAAATTATTCTGGTTTAAATGTATATGTCACATATGCAGGTAGACAAATACAAATCTTTCAACTTTTTAGTAAACAGACATCAGGAGGCTATTGATTACTTTACAGCTTCAGAGGAAAACCACTCTGGACTCCTCACATCAGCACTTTCTCTTCGAACCGTTGCCCTCTGTCACTGAAGACCAAAACAGCCCGACACAAGACGAGCTTTTCCCTCAAACTCCACCTGAACAACAGGACTGTACAAGACTCCTCAACACGGGTCATCTTTCAATAGCACATCTGCACAGTCAGCATTTTGTATTTTGGTATTTTTCCTCTATATTTTTATTGCCACAAAATTGTTATTATTATGAATAATTTACGTTATTGTCTATTCTCTTTATTATAGAGTTACATTTCAACCCGAACTAAAGTGTGAAACTTTAAAGGCATGCATGGAAATGTTGAAAAAGAATGAAGTCATTTTGTAAATATTCTTTTAATAAGTGATCTTTTTAATAATGTGAGTTAGCACATTGTTTTATCTCTTGGCCCTTCGTGCTGCTCTTCATCATCATCCTCATCATCCTCGGTGAGTGAGTGAACACGGACGCACTGAACTCTGGGATGGATCTGGTTTGGTCTCCTCAACAGAGAGAGGATCATCCACAGAGTCACCGTCCACTTCTGTGTAACCACTGGCTGTACAGTTAAGAAAACAAGTTGAAAAGTACATGCTGTATTATCTTCATTCAGAAACAAATGATACCAAACTCATGTTTTGGTCATTAAATGACAAGTTCTTTAAAATAAACTAAAAGCTTATCCTCACAGGCAAAGACAGCAGTCAGCATCTTCCAGACAGCAGAGAGACAGCAGACTGGAGAGTAACGCTGATGATTAGCGCCACCTGGTGTTCAAGATGCCAAGTTCAGGTCAAGATGTCAAGTTCAGGTCAAGTTCAGGTCAAGATGTCAAAGCAGGAGATTTTGTGTGCGCGTGTGTTAGTGAGTCGACAAAGAACAAATTTTTAACGTAAAAGTTTTATTCTTACATGTTGTAGCCTACTTTGATTAAATATATTATAATGCCAGACATTATTCATGTTGTGAATAAATACATAGATGCAGAAGATAGATACGCAATAAACATTCGTATTCCTAAACTGTCTTTTTTCTTTAATAAAATCAAAGATGTTCATCAGTGATCGTGTCTCAAGAGCAGGGACACGTTTGTGTGTATTAACCGGAATCAATAGATCCCCGCGACGTCAATAAGCAACAGATTGAAGCGCTCGCGTTTGAAGACGTGCACGAGCCGCAAGAGAACGTTCCGTCAATAATAACATTCACAACTAACATTCCAAAACAACAGATTCCTGCGCGAGACCGCATCCTATTCAGAATAACAGAAACGCGTGTTTTATCTGCATTCGTACCCCCGCCCCCCGCCCCCCTTCGTACCGCCGTCATCCCGTCCCGTTATTCACTCCGCCCCGCCCCGCCCCCCCTGTACACCTTTCTGAAATGCGGCTATTTGTTTAAAGCGAGTTATCTCACTCATCTTCCACTTAAAAATATAACAAATTCAATAATGTTAGCCTTCCCGAGATTAAACAGTACACATTTTGAATAGTCAAATGTTAGTGTTAGATTAATTTTAGATCAGATAAAAAAAAATCTGTTTTATTTAGAAGAGTTACAAAAAGCAAATCAGTTTAAGTTAATTGTCCTGTCACAGAGCGGGAATGTGTCTTTGACATTGGTGGCATGAATAGGCTTACATTAATACATAAAGACACATCACATAATATATAGGAATGTATGTAGCCTATATTTTGTACACAAATACTTTAAACTTCACTCTTTTTATTTTTATTATTACAAACCTACATTTTACATAAGTTTTAATAAATAAAATATATTAAATATTTGAATGACTCACTTGTTGTATTGGAGTTCTGCATGTTTGATGTGAAGAGCAACTTCAAAACTCAGCAACTGAGACAGACTTATGACTGTCAGCTCAGAAACCGGAGGAAGGGGGGGGGGGGGACATTTCATTCTCCACGGAGAGGAAAGGGAAGTTAAGCTCAACTATTTGCGGTGTAACATAGACGTCCTCGCGTTGAGCTTAACTTCCCTTAACTTTCCCCATTCGTTCTCAATGGTAGTGCGTAACACTACGGATGCAATATTCTGTCGGCCGCTAGCGCTCCAGTGGCGCACTTTCGGGTTCCGGCGTCGCGGGAAGTTTGAATTCACAGAAGAAGAAAACACGGCAGCGATCGCTAGTGTTGTTTAATTGAACGCATTCTCGGCGCATTTACCAAAGGTAAGATGCTTTATGCGACATCTGTTTATGTTTTGTTACCAAAGTTTACATTTCTATGTATTGTTTGTCATCATTAAGACGTCATCTGTTGATTACAAGCTAAATTATGAATGGGGATAACCATTATTTTCATTTTTTTGTGATGAGACATTTGATATATTTTATAATTAATCTATATTTCAGGAATTTTTAGATGAAGCATGCTCTGACAAGACCCATCCTCCCGCAGAGCAGGTCTCCCCAAAGTCTTATTTTAACATCACATCACACCAGGCACTTTGACAGTGAAGGATCAAAGGTCAGGGAAGCAGGTAAATCAATTATTTATACAGGCACAAATGTGTGTTAACTCTCTGTCTCATATGTGCACACAAAGACAAATATTTTAAGCAATTATGTTAATCTTCTGTAGAACTGCTGAGCACTGCACCATTGCCCGTAACTGCCTCCCCCTGTTCAGCTCACACTGGACCCATCAAAACAGGTGGTCTTTGTGTTGGACCATAGATGGAGAGATCTGATGAGAATTGCCCATGATCATATCTCTTGGCAACACACCATGGGAGCAAGGACCTTCTTAAACATCTTATTAAACAGGTGGAAGGATTGTTTGTTTTTTTCCTGTGTTCTCCACAACTTTAGATTGTATTATTATTATTATTGTAGTTGTTGTTTAATCTGCAATTTTAAATGTATTACCAATTGTTGTATTTTAGTGTGTTTTTTATTAATTTTATTGACTTGAATTGTTATTTTATATTCCGCAGATTTGTAAACACTAAATGTTAGTAACTGCTATTAAACTCTGTAAACAATTATTTGATTTAAAATACTCTACCAGTCAAATGTTTTTCAGTAGTACACATTTTTATGTTTTTTTTAAGAAGTCTCTTCTGCTCACCAAGCCTGCCTGTATTTGATCCAAAGTACAGCAAAAACAGTACAATTTTGAAATATCCTTACTATTTAAAATAGCTGCTTTCTATTTGAAAATGTCATTTATTCATGTAATCAAAGCTTTCAGCATCATTACTCCAGTCTTCAGTGTCATGATCCTTCAAAAATCATTCTAATTTGCTGCTCATTGTTATTATCATTATTATTATGTTGAAAACAGCTGAGTAGAATCTTTGCAGGTTTCTTTCATGAATCATGAATGAATCATAAACATTTTCATCTTTATCATAACTTTTGATCAATTTAAAACATCCTTGCAATATAAAAGTATTCATTTCTATCATTTATTTCCCAAAAATAAACAATTTGACTGACTCTAAGCTTTTGAATGTATAATGTTACAACAGCTTTTTATTTCAGAAAAATGCTGATCTTTGGATCTTACTATTCATCAAGGAATCCTGGTGGAAAAAATACTCTGCTGTTTTAAATATTGATAATAATAACAATAATACATGTTTATTGAACAGCTAATCAGCTTATTAGACACTAATAAGCTTTGATCACAGGAATAAATTATATATTGAAATAGAAAGCTGTTATTTTAAATAGTAAATATGTCACAGTATTACTGTTTTTGCTGTATTTGGATAAAGTAAATGCAGGCTTGGTGAGCAGAAGAGCATTCTTTAAAGAAAATATAGAAAATCTTCCTGTTCAAAAACATTTAACTGGTACTGTACTTTTTTTGTTTGTTATTTTTTTCGGTGTTTTCCACCACTTTAGATTGTATTATTGTTCTTGTTGTTGAATCTATACATTTAAATTGTTTCATTTATTTCCATTTCTTCATTAAAATACCAGAAGTATCGGGCTTATTTGCACTGTATTTGAGTGTTTTTGTATTGATAAAAAAATGTATTAATTGTATTGTTATTTATATAACATTTTGTTGACTTGCATTGATATTTTATCTAGCTCAGTATTGTAAACACCAAATGTTAATAACTGTTACTATTGTACATAATTATTTAATGTAAAACACATATTTTTTTTTTTTTTCCTTTGTGTTCCACATCTGTAAATTGTATTATATTTGTTGTTTTTTAATCTATAATTATTATATGTATATTTATTTAATTAATATATTATGTGGTTAGTACTATACTGTATTATCATTTTTATATAATATGTATATCATTTTACAATAAATCAAATTAAAAACTAACTTTTTTGGTGTTTATTAGTTATATTTCATTTATATAGTTTATTTTGTACTTATACTAATATCTCTTTAAAAATAAAGGTCTAAACCATGATCAAAACGTTATTTTCAATCATTCACATTCACATTTTCCATATTAAAGACAACTATGCCCTATTATAATGTTCTGTTATAATATTAATCGTACTTCAAGTGTATCTATTTTTGTCCGATACACAAATCTATTTTTACTCGTCCCGCCTCCGTGGAATTTTCTTTGTTCCTATTGGCTAGTCAGCGCTCTACACCTATCCGCGACTGGCCCCTACAGAGAGGAGGTGAGTACCCTGACTAAATGGTGTCAGGAGAACCACCTCTCACTCAACATCGACAAGATCAAGGAGCTGGTGGTGGATTACAGGAGACAGAGCAGAGAACACACACCCATCACCATCGACAAGACACCTGTGGAGCGGGTGAGCAGCTTTAAGTTCCTCGGCGTTCACATCACCGAGGATCTCACATGGTCTGCTCACACAGATGCAGTGCTGAAGAAGGCACATCAGCGTCTCTTCTTCCTGAGACGGCTGAGGAAGTTTGGAACGAGCCCCAGAATCCTCAGGTCCTTCTACACCTGCACTGTGGAGAGCATCCTGACCGGCTGTATCACCGCCTGGTTGGAAACAGCACCGCTGGCAACCGCAGCGCTCTGCAAAGGGTCGTGCAAACTGCCCGCCACATTGTTGGAGGTGAGCTTCCCTCCCTCCAGGATATCTACACCAGGCGGTGTACAAGGAAAGCCCGGAGGATTATCAAAGACTCCAGACACCGTCCCACAGACTGCTCTCTCTGTTGCCCTCAGGGAGACGTCTCCGCAGCATCTGATCCCGCACTAGCCGACTGAGGGACAGCTTTTTCCCTCAGGCTATCAGGCTAATGAACAGTCACAAATAACTCACCTACATCACACTCCCACTCACACAACATGCCATGCACTGCACTTTAACACCGTTCAACTGGACTACACGCACACACTGCACTAACACAACCTATCTGCTATCACTGGATACCATGCAACACACATCCATGACATTGTATATCCGGCCTATGTATAATCTGCTGCACCTTTGCACAACTATCTGTTGTATAATGTATAATCTGTTGCACCTTCACATATTACTATGTATAGATGTGTACATAATATAGAATGTGTACATACGGTGTATAACGTGTATTGATAATTCTAAGTATGTATTTATATTACACTGTGTGTACTGAGTATATGTATGTGTATTCTGCACATTGTCTTCTGTACAGTCTGTAAGTATGTATTGTCTATATGTAAATTGTGTTTGCACTGTCTGGAGCACGCTCTCAATAATTTCACCCACCAAGGCACATGTGCTGTGGTGATGTGACAATAAAAGTGATTTGATTTGATTTAAATTGTTCTTCACTCATTTCAGTGTTCAGTGTCATAATTTATCAGCACTATTCCCAATAGGTTCTTTATAAGCTGCAATAATGTACAGTTATGATCAATACAATTAACTATGATATAAGTACATTTAAATCCAGGTATAATCATAATTTTTGTTGTATGTGCTGCAGATTAATTCTTGTTATGAATTTATAATGCATATTTTAACTAAATAAATGATCTATATTATTTTTCAGACACATTTGTATTTGTTGGATCATGAACGAAGAGACAAGGAGTCTTTTATTAACGATGTTTACTAGTCAAGCGTCAGATGAGACGTACCAGAGAACAGAGAAAACCACACGTCTCTCTGTCATACGCTCGGAAACAGAAACATAGCCTTGTATAGAAATACTATGATTATATGTAATAGCACGAGAAGATTAAAAACTGAAAATATGGCTCAGTGGTAGAGCATTGCGTCCCAGGGAACACACATACAAAACATGTATAACCTGAATTAATTGTAAGTGACTTTGGATAAAAGCGTCTGATAAATACATAAATGTAAATTAAAAGCGTATGTTTCCACATAAATAGCTGTCATCTAATCTGAACACACGTCATACATTTCTTATTTAACATTTATGTATTATGAAATGAAGTTGACAAGCGCATTTTAACCAGACAAATGAGGGGTACAATACGGGCAACAATTTATTTTTTAAATGTACAGATATATATATATAATACATCCTATGAGGCATTAAATAAATGACATATTACATTTAAAAAAATAATAAAAATTGTGCACATAGAAATACAGCAAAACTTTACTGTGCCTTTTGTCTTTTTAGGAATGAAAATACATACAGCAAAACAGCAAAGACATTTGATTCATAAGGCACACAAAGCTGGAAATCTGAAGCTACAGCTTTTCTAACAACGCCACAAGAGTCCGGTTAAAACATACCCTGAGTATATTTATGAACACTTGATGAAGAATAAACTACATCTGATCGTTTGGCAGACTCGTGTCTTCAAAGGCTGCATTCTGACTCGGTCCAAATCTGAAATGACAGATTGTCTGATATTTTCTGTAATATCTGCTTGGGCTTCTGTGGCAGTGAAGATGTTGGAAAGTCTAGCGCAGACAGCTTCTAGATGTTGGGATGTGACACAGTTTGACTAAATATGATCAGATATCCACACAAATCAGATCTAGACTATATGAATAAGGCTTATGTGTGTGTCATGTATTGGCTGATAAAAGCAGTTCTCTTTGTTTAAAACCTGCTGATGATCCTGACTGTATTCTGCAGGGATGTGTTGTACAGTACTTAATGCAATATCATTTTTACAAATCACAAAATTAAAAAATAATGGCATATTGACAACTTGGTTCTAGACTTCATTAGCAATTAAAACATTATAGAGGAGCTTATTGACAGTTATTAATGTATATTTAATAAAGTTATGTGCAAATTTTTTTTTGTATAACTGTTTTAGTTTACTTCGATTAGTAGATCCTAAAATAAACAGCAGCTGAATATAATAGTTTCTGCTTAGTGTAACAAATAAGTGATTCTTCCCTTTATCTTTACAGTATTGCTCGGGGAGAGATTATCTTCTGAAGAACTGATATATTGTCCTGCAGCGAAAGCATTTTACAGCGCAAGGAAATGACAAGCAAACAGCGCAAACTGTGAGACGTTAGCATCAAACTATCTGTAACATCAGATGTCCTTCTGGATATTTCTAATACTTCGAGATTTAAACTCCTTGAGCCGATCTTCAGTGCTTTCAATGAGATTTCCTTTTTGAAGATACTGAATCTGTAAAGAAAACTGACTTTAGTGAGGCTCAACAGGGCAAAGTACAATATCCTTGATGAAAAAGTCATGAAAAGAGCGGAGGAAATTCATAAACCATAAACGTCATACCTTCAGCAGCAGTTCATCAGGCGTCTTCCTCATCAGCAAACGGCTCACGTTCCTGAGTCAACACACGCAAAAAAACTAAGTTAGACGATGCAAAATCAAATAAAAGGGAAAAGGTGTTGTAGACTAAGCTAAATCATGTATACATTTAAACAGGCTCTTTCAACATTAAACAACTAAACAAGCAAATAATTGAGTAATTAACATATTCATACCACATTACTCTTAAACTGGTTTTAAAACAGGCAATCATTCTGTGTTTAACAATATACTTTGATTAACTTTCATTCACTTGCTCCATACATAAACATCATGGGGCAGCTGGAGCCTAATGATTAGAGCTAGACTTCCCATTACTCTGTTTTACCCCTTTATCTTACCCCTACCCCTTCATCTTACCCCTACCCCTTCATCTTACCCCTACCCCTTCATCTTACCCCTACCCCTTCATCTTACCCCTACCCCTTCATCTTACCTCTACCCCTTCATCTTACCCCTACCCCTTCATCTTACCTACCCCTTCATCTTACCCTACCCCTTCATCTTACCTACCCTTCATCTTACCCCTACCCCTTCATCTTACCCCTACCCCTTCATCTACCCCTACCCCTTCATCTTACCCCTACCCCTTCATCTTACCCCTACCCTTCATCTTACCTCTACCCCTTCATCTTACCCCTACCCCTTCATCTTACCCCTACCCCTTCATCTTACCTCTACCCCTTCATCTTACCCCTACCCCTTACCTCTACCCCTTCATCTTACCCCTACCCCTTCATCTTACCCCGAGTCTTCACTTACCCCTACCCCTTCATCTTACCTCTACCCCTTCATCTATACCCCGAGTCCTTCATCTACCCCGAGTCCTTCATCTTACCCCTACCCCTTCATCTTACCCCTACCCCTTACCTCTACCCCTTCATCTTACCCCTACCCCTTCATCTTACCCCTACCCCTTCATCTTACCCCTACCCCTTCATCTTACCTCTACCCCTTCATCTTACCCCTACCCCTTCATCTTACCCCTACCCCTTCATCTTACCCTCTACCCCTTCATCTTACCTCTACCCCTTCATCTTACCCCTACCCCTTCTCTTACCTTACCCCTTCATCTTACCCCTACCCCTTCATCTTACCTCTACCCCTTCATCTTACCCTACCCCTTCATCTTACCCCTACCCCTTCATCTTACCTCTACCCCTCATCTTACCTCTACCCATCATCTTACCCCTACCCCTTCATCTTACCCTACCCCTTCATCTACCCCTACCCCTTCATCTTACCCCTACCCCTTCATCTTACCCCTACCCCTTCATCTTACCCCTACCCCTTCATCTTACCCCTACCCCTTCATCTTACCCCTACCCCTTCATCTTACCCCTACCCCTTCATCTTACCCCTAACCTTCATCACCCTACCCCTTCATCTTACCCCTACCCCTTCATCTTACCCCTACCCCTTCATCTTACCCTACCCCTACCCCTTCATCTTACCCTACCCCTTCATTACCTCTACCCCTTCATCTTACCTCTACCCCTTCCTACCCCTACCCCTGCCCTTTCATCTTTACCTACCCCTACATCTTACCCCTTCATCTTACCCCTCCCCTTCATCTTACCCCTACCTTCATCTACCCCTATCCCCTTCATCTTACCCCTACAACCTTCGTCTTACCACCCCTATCCCCTTCATCTTACCCCTACCCCTTCATCTTACCCCTACATCTTAACGCTTCATCTTTACCCCTACCACTTCATCTTCAAATCAGCAATGTAACGTTAGGTTAAGGGTGAATCCCAATTCTCTGTCTACCCCTTCCCCTTAGTTGTGCGCGTTCACGTGAGAGTAAGGGCTAGTTCTGGTTTTGATCGAGGGGTAGGGGTAAGTGGAAGGAGTAGATACCGCTCAAAACCAAGCATTCCGCGACTTACTTGAAATCAAGCGGTACCCAGAACACACTGCAGCCAGAGAGTATTTTCATCTTAAATAAGTTTTCATCTGCAGCGTGCTCATTTCATTCAATAAAAGAATAAATATAATACTTGCCCTCCGGCAGAAGAAAAACGAGCATCCCCAAGATGACGATGATGGCTGGAAGGATCAGTAAAGCGTACAGCCGCTGGCGTTCAGACGAGTCGGGGGGATTGGGGTGGAGGGGTGTGGTAGGGATGTACTGGGGGTAACGCTGCTTCTGTAAAACACAACAAGGGTGCACTTACATTATTGTGCTATTATATGAGCATCATAAAGTCAGTGGCATTAAATGGTCAATTTATTGCAAATATTTTAGGGTTATATATCACCAAACACAAAACATGTCTTGACAATCCTACTTCAGCAACTGCCACATAAAAAATAATCAGTTTTTACTCTCTTCGAGTCAATGTCTATGAAGGATCTGTGTGCTTGCTCAGGTTTTTACACAAATTATCCAAAAGTTATGCAAGCAATAGTTTCTTCTTTTCCAGATCACTACATAGATTGAGAGGATTTCATGCCGTGGATCAAACAACGCGTCACATCTGATTCTGTACATCAGTAAGATCAACTAAACGCTTTCACTTATAATCGTCTTCAACAGTGGCTTTTTGAAGAATAAAAAAGCTTTTTTCTGTTTGTATTCACAGCAGGGATGTCACCGTTTTATTTTGTTCACTTTTAATCACTGTTTTCGCATCTCTTACTGTGGTAAACGTGTGGGGGGGGGGGGGGGGAATGAAAGATTTCGTGGCCATGATTAAGAATTCGTTACTATGACTTGTTCCCACATTAATTAATATGGGTTTTCTAGGAAACAAATTAATGAAACATGACAGCTGCCACAGTTAATATGTCGTAGAACGAAATGAACAAGTTGTAGGAACGAATAGCCT
>QVTF01007855.1:0-24841 GCA_003573665.1 Oxygymnocypris stewartii
GTGATTAGCATGTTTCTAGCATGTTGCTAGCATGATTAGCATGTTGCTAGCATATTTTAGCATGATTAGCATGTTTTTAGCATTTGCTAGCATGATTAGCATGTGACTAGCATGTTGCTAGCATGATTTTAGCATTTAGCATGTTGCTAGCATGATTTTAGCGTGATTAGCATGTTGCTAGCATGTTGCTAGCATGATTAGCATGTTTCTAGCATGTTGCTAGCATGTTGCTAGCATGATTAGCATGTTGCTAGCATGATTAGCATGTTGCTAGCATGATTAGCATGTTGCTAGCATGTTGCTAGCATGATTAGCATGTTGCTAGCATGTTGCTAGCATGTTGCTAGCATGATTTTAGCATTATTAGCATGTTGCTAGCATGTTGCTAGCATGATTAGCATGTTGCTAGCATGTTGCTAGCATGATTTTAGCGTGATTAGCATGTTTTAGCATGTTGCTAGCATGATTAGCATGTGACTAGCATGTTGCTAGCATGATTAGCATGTTGCTAGCATGTTGCTAGCATGATTTTAGCATGATTAGCATGTTTGCTACATGATTTTAGCATGATTAGCATGTTGCTACAGATTTGCGTGATTAGCATGTTGCTAGCATGTTGCTAGCATGATTAGCATGTTGCTAGCATGTTGCTAGCATGATTTTAGCGTGATTTGCATGTTTTAGCATGTTTGCTAGCATGATTAGCATGTGACTAGCATGTTGCTAGCATGTTGCTAGCATGATTAGCATGTTGTTAGCTGATTTTATCATGTTTAGCATGTGCTAGCATGATTTTAGCGTGATTAGCATGTTGCTAGCATGATTAGCATGTTGCTAGCATGATTAGCATTTTAGGGTAATCTGAGTGGTTGCTATGTTGTTACTAGGTGGTTGGTAGTTGTCACAGATGGTTACTATGGAGTTTGTAGCATTTTATTGGCATGATTTAATACTTAGCTAAGCGCTATTAGCATGTAGCTATTCACTGCTAGCATGTCTAGCATGTAGCAAGTCCTGTTTGCTAGCATGAGTCAAAAGAGCCAACCCCCATCTCTATACGATGTTCTCTGATGCAGAGATATTGGTCTTGCAAAACGGTTGCTAGGTACTCTGTTTGGTGTTAGGGAGTGGCTTGGCAGCTGCCAATCATGAAGCTCCAAAGTCAGTGTGAATGTATAAACCAACCCCCATCTCTATACGATGTTCTGATGCAGAGATATAGGTCTTGCAAACGGTTGCTAGGGTACTCTGTTTGGTTGCTAGGGAGTGGCTTGGCAGCTAGCAATCACGATACTCCAAAGGCTTCTTGTCAGTGTGAATGATATAAACCAACTCCCACGCCTCTGTGACATTCAGAATGGAAGATATTCCTCTGTGAATTTTGGTTGCTAAGGTGGTCGACAATGGTTGCTAGGGCGTGGCCAGTGAGTGTTGAGGTGATTCAGGATTGGCTGCTTGCTGCCCCGATCAAACGAGCCCACCCTCATGTTTCTATGACACTTCTAATCCTGAAGATATCCCTTTGATCTCTTTCAATGGAAGTCTATGTGGACGATGTTGCTAAGGTGCTCTCAAAATGGTTGCCTAGGGGCGGGGCTTGATAGCTTCAACAATGAGCTTGAGATTGCTGAATTGGTCCGTCTGAAGAGTCAAATGAGCCTGCCCCCTTGTCTCTATGACACTGTGATCACAGAGTTATTGTTTCAATTGGAAAAGGCGGTTTCAAGTCAATGGGGCAAATTTGGGACGCTCTTGCCCCCCATGGGGGTGCAAGTTTTACCCCATTGTGTGGTATGTTCTTACAGAGCCCGTCAGCCTCTTTCAAATGTGGCAATTTCACATTTCTACTAAATCTCACTCTCTGAGCTATGAGTCTGTGAATTTTTTGGTTGCTAAGGGGTGTCGACAATGGTTTGCTAGGCGTGGCCAGTGTGTGTTGAGGTGATTCAGGATTGGCTGCTTGCTGCCCCGAAGTCAAACGCGCCCACCCTCATGTTTCTATGACACTTCTATCCTGAGATATCCCTTTGATCTCTTTCAATGGAAGTCTATGGGACGTGTTGCTAAGGTGCTCTAAATGGTGTTGCTAGGGGCGTGGCTTGATAGCTTCACAATGATCCTGAGATGCTGATTGGTCGTCTGAGTCAAATGAGCCCGCCCCCTTGTCTCTATGACACTGTGATCCAGAGTTATGTTCAATTGAAAAGCGGTTTTCAAGTCAATGGGGCAACTTTGGGACGCTGTTGCCCCCCAGGGGTGCAAGTTTTACCCCATTGTGTGGTATGTTCTTACAGAGCCCGTCAGCCTCTTCAAATGTGGCAAATTTCACATTTCTTCTACGAAATCCACTCTCTGAGCTATGAGTCTGTGAATTTTGGTTGCTAAGGTGGTCGACAATGGTTGCTAGGGCGTGGCCAGTGTGTGTTGATGTGATTCAGGATTGGCTGCTTGCTGCCCCGAGTCAAACGAGCCCACCCTCATGTTCTATGACACTTCTATCCTGAGATATCCCTTTGATCTCTTTCAATGGAAGTCTATGGGACGTGTTGCTAAGGTGCTCTAAATGGTTGCTAGGGGCGTGGCTTGATAGCTTCACAATGATCCTGAGATGCTGATTGGTCGTCTGAGTCAAATGAGCCCACCCCCTTGTCTCTATGACACTGTGATCCAGAGTTATGTTCAATTGAAAAGCGGTTCAATTGAAAGGACGGCCCATTTCATGGGCCGTCCTACACCATTGAAAGTCAATGGGGCAAATTTTAGTACCCTCCTGCCCCCCAGGGGTGCAACTTTTACCCCATTTTGAGGTATGGTCTTACAGAGCCTGCCAGCCTCTTCAAATGTGGCCAATTTCACATTTCTGTGAAATCCACTCTCTGAGCTACGAGGCATCAAATTTTTTTCGCAATGTTAAGTCAATGGGGCAACTTTGGGACGCTCCTGCCCCCCAGGGGTGCAACTTTTACCCCATTTTGAGGTATGGTCTTACAGAGCCTGCCAGCCTCTTCAAATGTGGCAAATTTCAAACTTCTGTGAAATCCACTCTCTGAGCTACGAGGCGTCAAAGTTTTTTCGCACTGTTAAGTCCAAATGCGTTTGATTTTGCCCCTATTTTGCCCCTGGGGCAAACATCGTACCCCCGATCGCTTATAAAAGTCATAGCACACGATTCCCGATTAGGCCGCACGTTTTGACACCTCATTCATGGCTCTGTGACAAAAACTGTGTGAGGAAGTAGCGCGCCGAAATAAAAAGTGGAAGAAGAAGAAGAATAACTAGAATGTACATTTCCAGAAGAAAATGTGAATGGTGCTTGCAGTGGCAAAAAACACCACCCGGTTGCTAGGCGGTTGCTATGGTTGTTGCTAGGCGGTTGCTAGGGTGTTCTGGGTGGTTGCTAGGGCGTTGCTAGGCGGTTGCTAGGATGTTCTGGGTGGTTGCTAGGTCCTACACCATAGAAAGTCAATGGGGCAACTTTGGGACTAGCATGTTGCTAGCATGATTACCATGTTGCTAGCATGTTGCTAGCATGATTTTAGCATGATTAGCATGTTTGCTAACATGATTTTAGCGTGATTAGCATGTTGCTAGCATGTTGCTAGCATGATTAGATGTTGCTAGCATGTTGCTAGCATGATTAGCATTTATTGTAATCTGAGTGGTTTCTATGATGTTACTAGGTGGTTGGTAGTTGTCACAGATGGTTACTATGGAGTTTGTAGCATTTTATTGGCATGATTTAATACTTAGCTAAGCGCTATTAGCATGTAGCTATTCACTGCTAGCATGTCTAGCATGTAGCAAGTCCTGTTTGCTAGCATGAGACAAAAGAGCCAACCCCCATCTCTATACGATGTTCTGATCAGAGATATTGGTCTTTGCAAAACGGTTGCTAGGGTACTCTGTTTGGTTGTTAGGGAGTGGCTTGGCAGCTGCCAATCATGAAGCTCCAAAGTCAGTGTGAATGTATAAAACCAACCCCCATCTCTCTACGATGTTCTGATGCAGAGATATAGGTCTTGCAAAACGGTTGCTAGGGTACTCTGTTTGGTTGCTAGGGAGTGGCTTGGCAGCTAGCAATCACGATACTCCAAGGCTTCTTGTCAGTATGAATGATATAAACCAACTCCCACGCCTCTGTGACATTCAGAATGGAAGATATTCCTCTGTGAATTTTGGTTGCTACGGTGCTCGACAATGGTTGCTAGGGCGTGGCCATGAGTGTTGAGGTGATTCAGGATTGGCTGCTTGCTGCCCCGAGTCAAACGAGCCCACCCTCATGTTTCTATGACACTTCTATCCTGAGATATCCCTTTGATCTCTTTCAATGGAAGTCTATGGGACGTGTTGCTAAGGTGCTCTAAATGGTTGCTAGGGGCGTGGCTTGATAGCTTCACAATGATCCTGAGATGCTGATTGGTCGTCTGAGTCAAATGAGCCCGCCCCCTTGTCTCTATGACACTGTGATCCAGAGTTATGTTCAATTGAAAAGCGGTTCAATTGAAAGGACGGCCCATTTCATGGGCAAATTTTAGTACCCTCCTGCCCCCCAGGGGTGCAACTTTTACCCCATTTTGAGGTATGGTCTTACAGAGCCTGCCAGCCTCTTCAAATGTGGCAAATTTCACATTTCTGTGAAATCCACTCTCTGAGCTACGAGGCGTCAAAGTTTTTCGCAATGTTAAGTCTATGCGTTTTTTTTGGCCGCTATTGCGCCCCTGGGGCGAACATCGTACCCCCGATTGCTTATAAAAGTCATAGCACACCATTCCCGATTAGGCCGCACGTTTTGACACCTCATTCATGGCTCTGTGACAAAAACTGCGGGAGGAGTAGCGCGCCGAAGTTTGGTCAGGGCGAATAGTAATTACAATACTAGAATGTACATTTCCAGAAGAAAATGTGAATGGTGCTTGCAGTGGCAAAAAACACCACCCGGTTGCTAGGCGGTTGCTAGGGTTGTTGCTAGGCGGTTGCTAGGGTGTTCTGGGTGGTTGCTAGGGCGTTGCTAGGCGGTTGCTAGGATGTTCTGGGTGGTTGCTAGGTCCTACACCATAGAAAGTCAATGGGGCAACTTTTGGACGCTCCTGCCCCCCAGGGGTGCAACTTTTACCCCATTTTGAGGTATGGTCCTACAGAGCCTGCCAGCCTCTTCAAATGTGGCAAATTTCACATTTCTGTGAAATCCACTCTCTGAGCTATGAGGCGTCAAAGTTTTTCGAAATGTTAAGTCTATGCGGTTTTTTTTTGGCCGCTATTTCGCCCCTGGGGCGAACATCGTACCCCCGATCGCTTATAAAAGTCATAGCACACCATTTCCCGATTAGGCCGCACGTTTTGACACCTCATTCATGGCTCTGTGGCAAAAACTGCGGGAGGAGTAGCGCGCCGAAGTTTGGTCAGGGCGAATAGTAATAACAATACTAGAATGTACATTTCCAGAAGAAAATGTGAATGGTGCTTGCAGTGGCAAAAAAACACCACCCGGTTGCTAGGGCGTTGCTAGGGTTGTTGCTAGGCGGTTGCTAGGGTGTTCTGGGTGGTTGCTAGGTCGTTGCTAGGCGGTTGCTAGGATGTTCTGGGTGGTTGTTAGGTCATTTCATGGGCCGTCCTACACCATAGAAAGTCAATGGGGCAACTTTGGGACGCTCCTGCCCCCCAAGGGTGCAACTTTAACCCCATTTTGAGGTATGGTCTTACAGAGCCTGCCAGCCTCTTCAAATGTGGCAAATTTCACATTTCTGTGAAATCCACTCTCTGAGCTACGAGGCGTCAAAGTTTTTCGCAATGTTAAGTCTATGCGTTTTTTTTGGCCGCTATTGCGCCCCTGGGGCGAACATCGTACCCCCGATTGCTTATAAAAGTCATAGCACACCATTCCCGATTAGGCCGCACGTTTTGACACCTCATTCATGGCTCTGTGACAAAAACTGCGGGAGGAGTAGCGCGCCGAAGTTTGGTCAGGGCGAATAGTAATTACAATACTAGAATGTACATTTCCAGAAGAAAATGTGAATGGTGCTTGCAGTGGCAAAACTCGGCGCTGGACAGATACTAGTGACTAGCATGTTTGCTAGCATATTTTTAGCATGATTAGCATCTTGTTACCATATTGCTAGCATGATTAGCATGTTGCTAGCATGTTGCTAGCATGATTTTATCATGTTGCTAGCATGATTTTATCATGTTGCTAGTATGATTAGCATGTTGCTAGCATTATTTTAGCATGTCGCTAGCATGATTAGCATATGGCTAGCATGTTGCTAGCATTATTCTAGCATGTTGCTAGCATGATTAGCATGTTGCTAGCATGATTAGCATGTTTGCTAACATGTCGCTAGCATGTTGCTAGCATGTCGCTTGCATGATTCTAGCATGTTGCTAGCATGATTAGCATGTTGTTAGCATTTTGCTAGCATGATTAGCATTGTTGTTAGCATGTTGCTAGCATGATTAGCATGTTGCTAGCATGTTGCTAGCATGATTAGCATGTTGCTAACATGTTGTTAACATGATTCTAACATGTCGCTAACATGATTAGCATGTTGCTAGCATGTTGCTAGCATGATTAGCATGTTGCTAGCATGTTGCTAACATGATTAGCATGTTGCTAGCATGTTGCTAGCATGATTAGCATGTTGCTAGCATGATTAGCATGTTTCTAGCATGTTGCTAGCATGTTGCTAGCATGTTTGCTAGCGTGATTAGCATGTTGCTAGCATGTTGCTAGCATGATTAGCATGTTGCTAGCATGTTGCTAGCATGATGCTAGCATGATTTTAGCATTATTAGCATGTTGCTAGCATGTTGCTAGCGTGATTAGCATTGTTTCTAGCATGTTGCTAGCATGATTTTAGCGTGATTAGCATGTTTTTAGCATGTTGCTAGCATGATTAGCATGTGACTAGCATGTTGCTAGCATGATTAGCATGTTGCTAGCATGTTGCTAGCATGATTTTAACATGATTAGCATGTTTGCTAGCATGATTTTAGCGTGATTAGCATGTTGCTAGCATGATAAGCATGTTGCTAGCATGATTAGCATGTTGCTAGCATGTTGCTAGCATGATTATCATGTTGCTAGCATGTTGCTAGCATGATTAGCATGTTTGCTAGCATGTTGCTAGCGTGATTAGCATGTTGCTAGCATGATTAGCATGTTGCTAGCATGTTGCTAGCATGATTAGCATGTTGCTAGCATGTTGCTAGCATGATGCTAGCATGATTTTAGCATTATTAGCATGTTGCTAGCCTGTTGCTAGTGTGATTAGCATGTTTCTAGCATGTTGCTAGCATGATTAGCATGTTGCTAGCATGTTGCTAACATGATTTTAGCGTGATTAACATGTTTTTAGCATGTTGCTCGCATGATTAGCATGTGACTAGCATGTTGCTAGCATGTTGCTAGCATGATTTTAGCATGATTAGCATGTTTGCTAGCATGATTTTAGCATGATTAGCATGTTGCTAGCATGTTGCTAGCATGTTGCTAGCGTGATTAGCATGTTGCTAGCATGATTAGCATGTTGCTAGCATGATTAGCATGTTGCTAGCATGTTGCTAGCATGATGCTAGCATGATTTTAGCATTATTAGCATGTTGCTAGCATGTTGCTAGCATGATTAGCATGTTGCTAGCATGTTGCTAGCATGATTTTAGCGTGATTAGCATGTTTTTAGCATGTTGCTAGCATGATTAGCATGTGACTAGCATGTTGCTAGCATGATTAGCATGTTGCTAGCATGTTTGCTAGCATGATTTTTAGCATTATTAGCATGTTTGCTAACATGATTTTAGCGTGATTAGCATGTTGCTAGCATGTTGCTAGCATGATTAGCATGTTGCTAGCATGTTGCTAGAATGATTTTAGCGTGATTTGCATGTTTTTAGCATGTTTGCTAGCATGATTAGCATGTGACTAGCATGTTTGCTAGCCATGATTAGCATGTGACTAGCATGTTGCTAGCATGTTGCTAGCATGATTAGCATGTTGCTAGCATGATTTTAGCATGATTAGCATGTTGCTAGCATGATTTTAGCGTGATTAGCATGTTGCTAGCATGATTAGCATGTTGCTAGCATGTTGCTAGCATGATTAGCATTTAGGGTAATCTGAGTGGTTGCTTATGGTGTTACTAGGTGGTTGGTAGTTGTCACAGATGGTTACTATGGAGTTTGTAGCATTTTATTGGCATGATTTAGCACTTAGCTAAGCGCTATTAGCATGTAGCTATTCACTGCTAGCATGTGTAGCATGTAGCAAGTCCTGTTTGCTAGCATGAGTCAAAAGAGCCAACCCCCATCTCTATACGATGTTCTGATGCAGAGATATTGGTCTTGCAAAATGGTTGCTAGGGTACTCTGTTTGGTTGCTAGGGAGTGGCTTGGCAGCTGCCAATCATGAAGCTCCAAAGTCAGTGTGAATGTATAAACCAACCCCCATCTCTCTACGATGTTCTGATGCAGAGATATAGGTCTTGCAAAACGGTTGCTAGGGTACTCTGTTTGGTTGCTAGGGAGTGGCTTGGCAGCTAGCAATCACGATACTCCAAAGGCTTCTTGTCAGTATGAATGATATAAACCAACTCCCACGCCTCTGTGACATTCAGAATGGAAGATATTCCTCTGTGAATTTTGGTTGCTAAGGTGATCGACAATGGTTGCTAGGGCGTGGCCAGTGAGTGTTGAGGTGATTCAGGATTGGCTGCTTACTGCCCCGAGACAAAGGAGCCCACCCTCATGTTTCTATGACACTTCTATCCTGAGATATCCCTTTGATATCTTTCAATGGAAGTCTATGGGACGTGTTGCTAAGGTGCTCTAAATGGTTGCTAGGGGCGTGGCTTGATAGCTTCACAATGATCCTGAGATGCTGATTGGTCGTCTGAGTCAAATGAGCCCGCCCCCTTGTCTCTATGACACTGTGATCCAGAGTTATGTTCAATTGAAAAGCGGTTTCAAGTCAATGGGGCAACTTTGGGACGCTCTTGCCCCCCAGGGGTGCAAGTTTTACCCCATTGTGTGGTATGTTCTTACAGAGCCCGTCAGCCTCTTCAAATGTGGCAAATTTCACATTTCTACGAAATCCACTCTCTGAGCTATGA
Organism: Oxygymnocypris stewartii; assembly: GCA_003573665.1. Taxonomy (NCBI): domain Eukaryota; kingdom Metazoa; phylum Chordata; class Actinopteri; order Cypriniformes; family Cyprinidae; genus Oxygymnocypris; species Oxygymnocypris stewartii. The sequence goes on from QVTF01007855.1 coordinate 9,105, forward strand.
GTCTGTGAATTTTGGTTGCTAAGGTGGTCAACAATGGTTGCTAGGGCGTGGCCAGTGTGTGTTGAGGTGATTCAGGATTGGCTGCTTGCTGCCCCGAGTCAAACGAGCCCACCCTCATGTTTCTAAGACACTTCTATCCTTAGATATCCCTTTGATCTCTTTCAATGGAAGTCTATGGGACGTGTTGCTAAGGTGCTCTAAATGGTTGCTAGGGGCGTGGCTTGATAGCTTCACAATGATCCTGAGATGCTGATTGGTCGTCTGAGTCAAATGAGCCCGCCCCCTTGTCTCTATGACACTGTGATCCAGAGTTATGTTCAATTGAAAAGCGGTTCAATTGAGAGGACGGCCCATTTCATGGGCCGTCCTACACCATTGAAAGTCAATGGGGCAAATTTTAGTACCCTCCTGCCCCCCAGGGGTGCAACTTTTACCCCATTTTGAGGTATGGTCTTACATAGCCTGCCAGCCTCTTCAAATGTGGCAAATTTCACATTTCTGTGAAATCCACTCTCTGAGCTACGTGGGCGTCAAAAGTTTTTCGCAATGTAAAGTCAATGGGGCAACTTTGGGACGCTCCTGCCCCCCAGGGGTGCAACTTTTACCCCATTTTGAGGTATGGTCTTACAGAGCCTGCCAGCCTCTTGAAATGTGGCAAATTTCAAATTTCTGTGAAATCCACTCTCTGAGCTAAGAGGCGTCAAAGTTTTTCGCCATGTTAAGTCAATGCGTTTGATTTTGCCCCTATTTTGCCCCTGGGGCAAACATCGTACCCCCGATCGCTTATAAAAGTCATAGCACACGATTCCCGATTAGGCCGCACGTTTTGACACCTCATTCATGGCTCTGTGACAAAAACTGTGGGAGGAGTAGCGCGCCGAAATAAAAGTGGAAGAAGAAGAATAATAATAATAACTAGAATGTACATTTCCAGAAGAAAATGTGAATGGTGCTTGCAGTGGCAAAAAACACCACCCGGTTGCTAGGCGGTTGCTAAGGTTGTTGCTAGGCGGTTGCTAGGGTGTTCTGGGTGGTTGCTAGGGCGTTGCTAGGCAGTTGCTAGGATGTTCTGGGTGGTTGCTAGGTCATTTCATGGGCCGTCCTACACCATAGAAAGTCAATGGGGCAAATTTGAACGCTCCTGCCCCCCAGGGGTGCAACTTTTACCCTGTTTGGAGGTATGGTCTTACAGAGCCTGCCAGCCTCTTCAAATGTTGCAAATTTCAAATTTCTGTGAAATCCACTCTCTGAGCTACAAGGCGTCAAAGTTTTTGGCAATGTTAAGTCTATGCGTTTTTTTTGGCCGCTATTTCGCACCTGGGGCGAACATCGTACCCCCGATCGCTTATAAAAGTCATAGCACACCATTCCCGATTAGGCCGCATGTTTTGACACCTCATTCATGGCTCTGTGGCAAAAACTGCGGGAGGAGTAGCGCGCCGAAGTTTGGTCAGGGCGAATAGTAATTACAATACTAGAATGTACATTTCCAGAAGAAAATGTGAATGGTGCTTGCAGTGGCAAAAAAACACCACCCGGTTGCTAGGCGGTTGCTAGGGTTGTTGCTAGGCGGTTGCTAGGGTGTTCTGGGTGGTTGCTAGGGCGTTGCTAGGCGGTTGCTAGGATGTTCTGGGTGGTTGCTAGGTCCTACACCATAGAAAGTCAATGGGGCAACTTTGGGACGCTCCTGCCCCCCAGGGGTGCAACTTTTACCCCATTTTGAGGTATGGTCCTACAGAGCCTGCCAGCCTCTTCAAATGTGGCAAATTTCACATTTCTGTGAAATTCACTCTCTGAGCTATGAGGCGTCAAAGTTTTTCGCAATGTTAAAGTCTATGCGTTTTTTTTGGCCGCTATTTCGCCCCTGGGGCGAACATCGTACCCCCGATTGCTTATAAAAGTCATAGCACACCATTCCCGATTAGGCCGCACGTATTGACACCTCATTCATGGCTCTGTGGCAAAAACTTGCGGGAGGAGTAGCGCGCCGAAGTTTGGTCAGGGCGAATAGTAATAACAATAGTACATTTCCTGAAGAAAATGTGAATGGTGCTTGCAGTGGCAAAAAACACCACCCGGTTGCTAGGCGGTTGCTAGGGTTGTTGCTAGGCGGTTGCTAGGGTGTTCTGGGTGGTTGCTAGGGCGTTGCTAGGCGGTTGCTAGGATGTTCTGGGTGGTTGCTAGGTCCTACACCATAGAAAGTCAATGGGGCAACTTTGGGACGCTCCTGCCCCCCAGGGGTGCAACTTTTACCCCATTTTGAGGTATGGTCCTACAGAGCCTGCCAGCCTCTTCAAATGTGGCAAATTTCACATTTCTGTGAAATCCACTCTCTGAGCTATGAGGCGTCAAAGTTTTTCGCAATGTTAAGTCTATGCGTTTTTTTTGGCCGCTATTTCGCCCCTGGGGCGAACATTGTACCCCCGATCGCTTATAAAAGTCATAGCACACCATTCCCGATTAGGCCGCACGTTTTGACACCTCATTCATGGCTCTGTGGCAAAAACTGCGGGAGGAGTAGCGCGCCGAAGTTTGGTCAGGGCGAATAGTAATAACAATACTAGAATGTACATTTCCAGAAGAAAATGTGAATGGTGCTTGCAGTGGCAAAAAACACCACCCGGTTGCTAGGGTAATGTACACGATTGAATACGAGCCAACATCATGTCTGTACGGTTGCTAGGATGTTCTGGGTGGTTGCTAGGGTGTTCTGGGTGGTTGCTAGGGTGTTGCTAGGGGTGTTCTGGGTGGTTGCTAGGGTGTTGCTAGGTGGTTGCTAGGGTGTTCTGGGTGGTTGCTAGGCTAGGGCGGTTTGCTAGGTGGTTGCTAGGGTGTTCTGGGTGGTTGCTAGGGCGTTGCGAGGCGGTTGCTAGGGTGTTCTGGGTGGTTGCTAGGGTGTTGCTAGGTGGTTGCTAGGTGTTCTGGGTGGTTGCTAGGGTGTTGCTAGGTGGTTGCTAGGGTGTTCTGGGTGGTTGCAAAGGGCGTTGCTAGGGTGTTTTGGGTGGTGGCTAGGGTGTTGCTAGGTGGTTGCTAGGGTGTTCTGGGTGGTGCTAGGGCGTTGCTAGGTGGTTGCTAGGGTAATCTGGGTGGTTGCTAGGCGGTTGCTAGGTGGTTGCTAGGGTGTTCTGGGTGGTTGCTAGTGCGTTGCTAGGCGGTTGCTAGGGTGTTCTGGGTGGTTGCTAGGCGGTTGCTAGGTGGTTGCTAGGGTGTTCTGGGTGGTTGCTAGGGTGTTGCTAGGTGGTTGGTAGGGTGTTCTGGGTGGTTGCTAGGGCGTTGCTAGGGTGTTCTGGTGGTCGCTAGGGTGTTGCTAGGTGGTTGCTAGGGTGTTCTGGGTGGTTGCTAGGGGAGTTGCTAGGTGGTTGCTAGGGTAATCTGGGTGGTTGCTAGGCGGTTGCTAGGGTGTTCTGGGTGGTTGCTAGGGTGTTCTGGGTGGTTGCTAGGGTGTTGCTAGGTGGTTGCTAGGGTGTTCTGGGTGGTTGCTAGGGCGTTGCTAGGTGGTTGCTAGGGTGTTCTGGGTGGTTGCTAGGCGGTTGCTAGGGTGTTCTGGGTGGTTGCTAGGGTGTTGCTAGGTGGTTGCTAGGGTGTTCTGGGTGGTTGCTAGGTGGTTGCTAGGGTGTTCTGGGTGGTTGCTAGGGTGTTGCTAGGTGGTTGCTAGGGTGTTCTGGGTGGTTGCTAGGCGGTTGCTAGGGTGTTCTGGGTGGTTGCTAGGGTGTTGCTAGGCGGTTGCTAGGGTGTTCTGGGTGGTTGCTAGGGTGTTGCTAGGTGGTTGCTAGGGTGTTCTGGGTGGTTGCTAGGCGGTTGCTAGGGTGTTCTGGGTGGTTGCTAGGGTGTTGCTAGGTGGTTGCTAGGGTGTTCTGGGTGGTTGCTAGGTGGTTGCTAGGGTGTTCTGGGTGGTTGCTAGGGTGTTGCTAGGCGGTTGCTAGGGTGTTCTGGGTGGTTTCTAGGGCGTTGCTAGGCAGTTGCTAGGGTGTTCTGGGTGGTTTCTAGGCAGTTGCTAGGGTGTTCGGGCGGTTGCTAGGGTGTTATGTGTGGTTGCTATGGTGTTACTAGGTGGTTGGTGGTTGTCACAGATGGTTACTATGGAGTTTGTAGCATTTTATTGGCATGATTTAGCACTTAGCTAAGCGCTATTAGCATGTAGCTATTCACTGCTAGCATGTGTAGCATGTAGCAAGTCCTGTTTGCTAGCATGAGTCAAAAGAGCCAACCCCCATCTCTATACGATGTTCTGATGCAGAGATATTGGTCTTGCAAAACGGTTGCTAGGGTACTCTGTTTGGTTGCTAGGGAGTGGCTTGGCAGCTGCCAATCATGAAGCTCCAAAGTCAGTGTGAATGTATAAACCAACCCCCATCTCTCTACGATGTTCTGATGCAGAGATAGAGGTCTTGCAAAACGGTTGCTAGGGTACTCTGTTTGGTTGCTAGGGAGTGGCTTGGCAGCTAGCAATCACGATACTCCAAAGGCTTCTTGTCAGTATGAATGATATAAACCAACTCCCACGCCTCTGTGACATTCAGAATGGAAGATATTCCTCTGTGAATTTTGGTTGCTAAGGTGCTCGACAATGGTTGCTAGGGCGTGGCCAGTGAGTGTTGAGGTGATTCAGGATTGGCTGCTTGCTGCCCCGAGACAAACGAGCCCACCCTCATGTTTCTATGACACTTCTATCCTGAGATATCCCTTTGATCTCTTTCAATGGAAGTCTATGGGACGTGTTGCTAAGGTGCTCTAAATGGTTGCTAGGGGCGTGGCTTGATAGCTTCACAATGATCCTGAGATGCTGATTGGTCGTCTGAGTCAAATGAGCCCGCCCCCTTGTCTCTATGACACTGTGATCCAGAGTTATGTTCAATTGAAAAGCGGTTTCAAGTCAATGGGGCAACTTTGGGACGCTCTTGCCCCCCAGGGGTGCAAGTTTTACCCCATTGTGTGGTATGTTCTTACAGAGCCCATCAGCCTCTTCAAATGTGGCAAATTTCACATTTCTACGAAATCCACTCTCTGAGCTATGAGTCTGTGAATTTTGGTTGCTAAGGTGGTCGACAATGGTTGCTAGGGCGTGGCCAGTGTGTGTTGAGGTGATTCAGGATTGGCTGCTTGCTGCCCCGAGTCAAACGAGCCACCCCTCATGTTTCTATGACACTTCTATCCTGAGATATCCCTTTGATCTCTTTCAATGGAAGTCTATGGGACGTGTTGCTAAGGTGCTCTAAATGGTTGCTAGGGGCGTGGCTTGATAGCTTCACAATGATCCTGAGATGCTGATTGGTCGTCTGAGTCAAATGAGCCCGCCCCCTTGTCTCTATGACACTGTGATCCAGAGTTATGTTCAATTGAAAAGCGGGTTTCAAGTCAATGGGGCAACTTTGGGACGCTCTTGCCCCCCAGGGGTGCAAGTTTTACCCCATTGTGTGGTATGTTCTTACAGAGCCCGTCAGCCTCTTCAAATGTGGCAAATTTCACATTTCTACGAAATCCACTCTCTGAGCTATGAGTCTGTGAATTTTGGTTGCTAAGGTGGTCGACAATGGTTGCTAGGGCGTGGCCAGTGTGTGTTGAGGTGATTCAGGATTGGCTGCTTGCTGCCCCGAGTCAAACGAGCCCACCCTCATGTTTCTATGACACTTCTATCCTGAGATATCCCTTTGATCTCTTTCAATGGAAGTCTATGGGACGTGTTGCTAAGGTGCTCTAAATGGTTGCTATGGGCGTGGCTTGATAGCTTCACAATGATCCTGAGATGCTGATTGGTCGTCTGAGTCAAATGAGCCCGCCCCCTTGTCTCTATGACACTGTGATCCAGAGTTATGTTCAATTGCAAAGCCGTTTCTATGTGTAGGACGGCCCATTTCATGGGCCGTCCTACACCATTGAAAGTCAATGGGGCAACTTTGGGACGCTCCTGCCCCCCAGGGGTGCAACTTTTACCCCATTTTGAGGTATGGTCTTACAGAGCCTGCCAGCCTCTTCAAGTGTGGTGATTCATAAGTTTCTACGAAATTCTCGCTCTGAGCTACGACCCGCCAAAGTTTGCCCAATGCATTGTCAATGGGACTTTTTGGGCGATTATTTGCCCCTGGGGCGAACATCGTACCCCCGATCGCTTATAAAAGTCATAGCACACGATTCCCGATTAGGCCGCACGTTTTGACACCTCATTCATGGCTCTGTGACAAAAACTGCGGGAGGAGTAGCGCGCCGAAATAAAAGTGGAAGAAGAAGAATAATAATAAGTATGAGCAATAACAATACTGTGCTTTGCCATTAAAATGGCAAGCACCATTAACTAGAATGTACATTTCCAGAAGAAAATGTGAATGGTGCTTGCAGTGGCAAAAAACACCACCCGGTTGCTAGGCGGTTGCTAGGGTTTTTGCTAGGCGGTTGCTAGGGTGTTCTGGGTGGTTGCTAGGGCGTTGCTAGGCGGTTGCTAGGATGTTCTGGGTGGTTGCTAGGTCATTTCATGGGCCGTCCTACACCATAGAAAGTCAATGGGGCAAATTTGGGACGCTCCTGCCCCCCAGGGGTGCAACTTTTACCCCATTTTGAGGTATGGTCTTACAGAGCCTGCCAGTCTCTTCAAATGTGGCAAATTTCAAATTTCTGTGAAATCCACTCTCTGAGCTACGAGGCGTCAAATTTTTTCGCAATGTTAAGTCTATGTGTTTTTTTGGGGCGCTATTTTGCCCCTGGGGCGAACATCGTACCCCCGATCGCTTATAAAAGTCATAGCACACCATTCCCGATTAGGCCGCACGTTTTGACACCTCATTCATGGCTCTGTGGCAAAAACTGCGGGAGGAGTAGCGCGCCGAAGTTTGGTCAGGGCGAATAGTAATTACAATACTAGAATGTACATTTCCAGAAGAAAATGTGAATGGTGCTTGCAGTGGCAAAAAACACCACCCGGTTGCTAGGCGGTTGCTAGGGTTGTTGCTAGGCGGTTGCTAGGGTGTTCTGGGTGGTTGCTAGGGCGTTGCTAGGCGGTTGCTAGGATGTTCTGGGTGGTTGCTAGGTCCTACACCATAGAAAGTCAATGGGGCAACTTTGGGACGCTCCTGCCCCCCAGGGGTGCAACTTTTACCCCATTTTGAGGTATGGTCCTACAGAGCCTGCCAGCCTCTTCAAATGTGGCAAATTTCACATTTCTGTGAAATCCACTCTCTGAGCTATGAGGCGTCAAAGTTTTTCGCAATGTTAAGTCTATGCGTTTTTTTTGGCCGCTATTTCGCCCCTGGGGCGAACATCGTACCCCCGATCGCTTATAAAAGTCATAGCACACCATTCCCGATTAGGCCGCACGTTTTGACACCTCATTCATGGCTCTGTGGCAAAAACTGCGGGAGGAGTAGCGCGCCGAAGTTTGGTCAGGGCGAATAGTAATAACAATACTAGAATGTACATTTCCAGAAGAAAATGTGAATGGTGCTTGCAGTGGCAAAAAACACCACCCGGTTGCTAGGCGGTTGCTAGGGTTGTTGCTAGGCGGTTGCTAGGGTGTTCTGGGTGGTTGCTAGGGCGTTGCTAGGCGGGTTGCTAGGATGTTCTGGGTGGTTGCTAGGTCCTACACCATAGAAAGTCAATGGGGCAAATTTGGGACGCTCCTGCCCCCCAGGGGTGCAACTTTTACCCCATTTTGAGGTATGGTCCTACAGAGCCTGCCAGCCTCTTCAAATGTGGCAAATTTCACATTTCTGTGAAATTCACTCTCTGAGCTATGAGGCGTCAAAGTTTTTCGCAATGTTAAGTCTATGCGGTTTTTTTGGCCGCTATTTCGCCCCTGGGGCGAACATCGTACCCCCGATCGCTTATAAAAGTCATAGCACACCATTCCCGATTAGGCCGCACGTTTTGACACCTCATTCATGGCTCTGTGGCAAAAACTGCGGGAGGAGTAGCGCGCCGAAGTTTGGTCAGGGCGAATAGTAATAACAATACTAGAATGTACATTTCCAGAAGAAAATGTGAATGGTGCTTGCAGTGGCAAAACTCGGCGCTGGACAGATACTAGTGACTAGCATGTTTGCTAGCATATTTTTAGCATGATTAGCATCTTGTTACCATATTGCTAGCATGATTAGCATGTTGCTAGCATGTTGCTAGCATGATTTTATCATGTTGCTAGCATGATTTTATCATGTTGCTAGTATGATTAGCATGTTGCTAGCATTATTTTAGCATGTCGCTAGCATGATAAGCATGTTGCTAGCATGATTAGCATATGGCTAGCATGTTGCTAGCATAATGCTAGCATGATTTTAGCATTATTAGCATGTTGCTAGCATGTTGTTAGTGTGATTAGCATGTTTCTAGCATGTTGCTAGCATGATTAGCATGTTGCTAGCATGTTACTAGCATGATTAGCATGTTGCTAGCATAATGCTAGCATGTTGCTAGCATGATTAGCATGTTGCTAGCATGTTGCTAGTGTGATTAGCATGTTTCTAGCATGTTGCTAGCATGATTAGCATGTTGCTAGCATGTTGCTAGCATGATTTTAGCGTCATTAGCATGTTTTTAGCATGTTGCTAGCATGATTAGCATGTGACTAGCATGTTGCTAGCATGTTGCTAGCATGATTAGCATGTGACTAGCGTGTTGCTAGCATGATTAGCATGTTGCTAGCATGTTGCTAGCATGATTTTAGCATGATTAGCATGTTTGCTAGCATGATTTTAGCGTGATTAGCATGTTGCTAGCACAATTAGCATGTTGCTAGCATGTTGCTAGCGTGATTAGCATGTTGCTAGCATGTTGCTAGCATGATTAGCATGTTGCTAGCATGTTGCTAGCATGATTTTAGCATGATTAGCATGTTTGCTAACATGATTTTAGCGTGATTAGCATGTTGCTAGCATGATTAGCATGTTGCTAGCATGTTGCTAGCATGATTAGCATGTTGCTAGCATGTTGCTAGCATGATTTTAGCGTGATTAGCATGTTGCTAGCATGTTGCTAGCATGATTTTAGCGTGATTAGCATGTTTTTAGCATGTTTGCTAGCATGTTGCTAGCATGTTGCTAGCATGATTAGCATGTGATTAGCATGATTAGCATGTGACTAGCATGTTGCTAGCATGTTGCTAGCATGATTAGCATGTTGCTAGCATGTTGCTAGCGTGATTAGCATGTTTCTAGCATGTTGCTAGCATGATTAGCATGTTGCTAGCATGATTAGCATGTTGCTAGCATGTTGCTAGCATGATTAGCATTTAGGGTAATCTGAGTGGTTGCTATGTTGTTACTAGGTGGTTGGTAGTTGTCACAGATGGTTACTATGGAGTTTATAGCATTTTATTGGCATGATTTAGCACTTAGCTAAGCGCTATTAGCATGTAGCTATTCACTGCTAGCATGTGTAGCATGTAGCAAGTCCTGTTTGCTAGCATGAGTCAAAAGAGCCAACCCCCATCTCTATACGATGTTCTGATGCAGAGATATTGGTCTTGCAAAATGGTTGCTAGGGTACTCTGTTTGGTTGCTAGGGAGTGGCTTGGCAGCTGCCAATCATGAAGCTCCAAAGTCAGTGTGAATGTATAAACCAACCCCCATCTCTCTACGATGTTCTGATGCAGAGATATAGGTCTTGCAAAACGGTTGCTAGGGTACTCTGTTTGGTTGCTAGGGAGTGGCTTGGCAGCTAGCAATCACGATACTCCAAAGGCTTCTTGTCAGTATGAATGATATAAACCAACTCCCACGCCTCTGTGACATTCAGAATGGAAGATATTCCTCTGTGAAATTTGGTTGCTAAGGTGATCGACAATGGTTGCTAGGGCGTGGCCAGTGAGTGTTGAGGTGATTCAGGATTGGCTGCTTGCTGCCCCGAGACAAAGGAGCCCACCCTCATGTTTCTATGACACTTCTATCCTGAGATATCCCTTTGATCTCTTTCAATGGAAGTCTATGGGACGTGTTGCTAAGGTGCTCTAAATGGTTGCTAGGGGCGTGGCTTGATAGCTTCACAATGATCCTGAGATGCTGATTGGTCGTCTGAGTCAAATGAGCCCGCCCCCTTGTCTCTATGACACTGTGATCCAGAGTTATGTTCAATTGAAAAGCGGTTTCAAGTCAATGGGGCAACTTTGGGACGCTCTTGCCCCCCAGGGGTGCAAGTTTTACCCCATTGTGTGGTATGTTCTTACAGAGCCCGTCAGCTTCTTGAAATGTGGCAAATTTCACATTTCTGCGAAATCCACTCTCTGAGCTATGAGTCTGTGAATTTTGGTTGCTAAGGTGGTCGACAATGGTTGCTAGGGCGTGGCCAGTGTGTGTTGAGGTGATTCAGGATTGGCTGCTTGCTGCCCCGAGTCAAACGAGCCCACCCTCATGTTTCTATGACACTTCTATCCTGAGATATCCCTTTGATCTCTTTCAATGGAAGTCAATGGGACGTGTTGCTAAGGTGCTCTAAATGGTTGCTAGGGGCGTGGCTTGATAGCTTCACAATGATCCTGAGATGCTGATTGGTCGTCTGAGTCAAATGAGCCCGCCCCCTTGTCTCTATGACACTGTGATCCAGAGTTATGTTCAATTGAAAAGCGCTTCAATTGAAAGGACGGCCCATTTCATGGGCCGTCCTACACCATTGAAAGTCAATGGGGCAAATTTTAGTACCCTCCTGCCCCCCAGGGGTGCAACTTTTACCCCATTTTGAGGTATGGTCTTACAGAGCCTGCCAGCCTCTTCAAATGTGGCCAATTTCACATTTCTGTGAAATCCACTCTCTGAGCTACGAGGCGTCAAATTTTTTTCGCAATGTTAAGTCAATGGGGGCAACTTTGGGACGCTCCTGCCCCCCAGGGGTGCAACTTTTACCCCATTTTGAGGTGTGGTCTTACAGAGCCTGCCAGCCTCTTCAAATGTGGCAAATTTCACATTTCTGTGAAATCCACTCTCTGAGCTACGAGGCGTCAAAGTTTTTCGCCATGTTAAGTCAATGCGTTTGATTTTGCCCCTATTTTGCCCCTGGGGCAAACATCGTACCCCCGATCGCTTATAAAAGTCATAGCACACGATTCCCGATTAGGCCGCACGTTTTGACACCTCATTCATGGCTCTGTGACAAAAAACTGTGGGAGGAGTAGCGCGCCGAAATAAAAGTGGAAGAAGAAGAATAATAATAAGTATGAGCAATAACAATACTGTGCTTTGCCATTAAAATGGCAAGCACCATTAACTAGAATGTACATTTCCAGAAGAAAATGTGAATGGTGCTTGCAGTGGCAAAAAACACCACCCGGTTGCTAGGGTAATGTACACGATTGAATACGAGCCAACAATCATGTCTGTACGGTTGCTAGGATGTTCTGGGTGGTTGCTAGGGTGTTCTGGGTGGTTGCTAGGGTGTTGCTAGGGTGTTCTGGGTGGTTGCTAGGGTGTTGCTAGGTGGTTGCTAGGGTGTTCTGGGTGGTTACTAGGCGGTTGCTAGGTGGTTGCTAGGGTGTTCTGGGTGGTTGCTAGGGCGTTGCTAGGCGGTTGCTAGGGTGTTCTGGGTGGTTGCTAGGGTGTTGCTAGGTGGTTGCTAGGGTGTTCTGGGTGGTTGCTAGGGTGTTGCTAGGTGGTTGCTAGGGTGTTCTGGGTGGTTGCTAGGGGGTTGCTAGGGTGTTCTGGGTGGTCGCTAGGGTGTTGCTAGGTGGTTGCTAGGGTGTTCTGGGTGGTTGCTAGGGCGTTGCTAGGTGGTTGCTAGGGTAATCTGGGTGGTTGCTAGGCGGTTGCTAGGTGGTTGCTAGGGTGTTCTGGGTGGTTGCTAGTGCGTTGCTAGGCGGTTGCTAGGGTGTTCTGGGTGGTTGCTAGGCGGTTGCTAGGTGGTTGCTAGGGTGTTCTGGGTGGTTGCTAGGGTGTTGCTAGGTGGTTGGTAGGGTGTTCTGGGTGGTTGCTAGGGCGTTGCTAGGGTGTTCTGGGTGGTCGCTAGGGTGTTGCTAGGTGGTTGCTAGGGTGTTCTGGGTGGTTGCTAGGGAGTTGCTAGGTGGTTGCTAGGGTAATCTGGGTGGTTGCTAGGCGGTTGCTAGGGTGTTCTGGGTGGTTGCTAGGGTGTTCTGGGTGGTTGCTAGGGTGTTGCTAGGTGGTTGCTAGGGTGTTCTGGGTGGTTGCTAGGGCGTTGCTAGGTGGTTACTAGGGTGTTCTGGGTGGTTGCTAGGCGGTTGCTAGGGTGTTCTGGGTGGTTGCTAGGGTGTTGCTAGGTGGTTGCTAGGGTGTTCTGGGTGGTTGCTAGGTGGTTGCTAGGGTGTTCTGGGTGGTTGCTAGGGTGTTGCTAGGTGGTTGCTAGGGTGTTCTGGGTGGTTGCTAGGCGGTTGCTAGGGTGTTCTGGGTGGTTGCTAGGGTGTTGCTAGGCGGTTGCTAGGGTGTTCTGGGTGGTTGCTAGGGTGTTGCTAGGTGGTTGCTAGGGTGTTCTGGGTGGTTGCTAGGCGGTTGCTAGGGTGTTCTGTGTGGTTGCTAGGGTGTTGCTAGGTGGTTGCTAGGGTGTTCTGGGTGGTTGCTAGGCGGTTGCTAGGGTGTTCTGGGTGGTTGCTAGGGTGTTGCTAGGCGGTTGCTAGGGTGTTCTGGGTGGTTTCTAGGGCGTTGCTAGGCAGTTGCTAGGGTGTTCTGGGTGGTTTCTAGGCAGTTGCTAGGGTGTTCGGGCGGTTGCTAGGGTGTTATGTGTGGTTGCTATGGTGTTACTAGGTGGTTGGTGGTTGTCACAGATGGTTACTATGGAGTTTGTAGCATTTTATTGGCATGATTTAGCACTTAGCTAAGCGCTATTAGCATGTAGCTATTCACTGCTAGCATGTGTAGCATGTAGCAAGTCCTGTTTGCTAGCATGAGTCAAAAGAGCCAACCCCCATCTCTATACGATGTTCTGATGCAGAGATATTGGTCTTGCAAAACGGTTGCTAGGGTACTCTGTTTGGTTGCTAGGGAGTGGCTTGGCAGCTGCCAATCATGAAGCTCCAAAGTCAGTGTGAATGTATAAACCAACCCCCATCTCTCTACGATGTTCTGATGCAGAGATAGAGGTCTTGCAAAACGGTTGCTAGGGTACTCTGTTTGGTTGCTAGGGAGTGGCTTGGCAGCTAGCAATCACGATACTCCAAAGGCTTCTTGTCAGTATGAATGATATAAACCAACTCCCACGCCTCTGTGACATTCAGAATGGAAGATATTCCTCTGTGAATTTTGGTTGCTAAGGTGCTCGACAATGGTTGCTAGGGCGTGGCCAGTGAGTGTTGAGGTGATTCAGGATTGGCTGCTTGCTGCCCCGAGACAAACGAGCCCACCCTCATGTTTCTATGACACTTCTATCCTGAGATATCCCTTTGATCTCTTTCAATGGAAGTCTATGGGACGTGTTGCTAAGGTGCTCTAAATGGTTGTTAGGGGCGTGGCTTGATAGCTTCACAATGATCCTGAGATGCTGATTGGTCGTCTGAGTCAAATGAGCCCGCCCCCTTGTCTCTATGACACTGTGATCCAGAGTTATGTTCAATTGAAAAGCGGTTTCAAGTCAATGGGGCAACTTTGGGACGCTCTTGCCCCCCAGGGGTGCAAGTTTTACCCCATTGTGTGGTATGTTCTTACAGAGCCCATCAGCCTCTTCAAATGTGGCAAATTTCACATTTCTACGAAATCCACTCTCTGAGCTATGAGTCTGTGAATTTTGGTTGCTAAGGTGGTCGACAATGGTTGCTAGGGCGTGGCCAGTGTGTGTTGAGGTGATTCAGGATTGGCTGCTTGCTGCCCCGAGTCAAACGAGCCACCCCTCATGTTTCTATGACACTTCTATCCTGAGATATCCCTTTGATCTCTTTCAATGGAAGTCTATGGGACGTGTTGCTAAGGTGCTCTAAATGGTTGCTAGGGGCGTGGCTTGATAGCTTCACAATGATCCTGAGATGCTGATTGGTCGTCTGAGTCAAATGAGCCCGCCCCCTTGTCTCTATGACACTGTGATCCAGAGTTATGTTCAATTGAAAGCGGTTCAATTGAGAGGACGGCCATTTCATGGGCCGTCCTACACCATTGAAATTCAATGGGGCAAATTTTAGTACCCTCCTGCCCCCCAGGGGTGCAACTTTTACCCCATTTTGAGGGTATGGTCTTACAGAGCCTGCCAGCCTCTTCAAATGTGGCAAATTTCACATTTCTGTGAAATCCACTCTCTGAGCTACGAGGCGTCAAAAGTTTTTCGCAATGTAAAGTCAATGGGGCAAATTTGGGACACTCCTGCCCCCCAGGGGTGCAACTTTTACCCCATTTTGAGGTATGGTCTTACAGAGCCTGCCAGCCCCTTGAAATGTGGCAAATTTCACATTTCTGTGAAATCCACTCTCTGAGCTACGAGGCGTCAAAGTTTTTCTCAATGTTAAGTCTATGCGTTTTTTTTTGCCCCTATTTTGCCCCTGGGGCAAACATCGTACCCCCGATCGCTTATAAAAGTCATAGCACACGATTCCCGATTAGGCCGCACGTTTTGACACCTCATTCATGGCTCTGTGACAAAAACTGTGGGAGGAGTAGCGCGCCGAAATAAAAGTGGAAGAAGAAGAAGAAGAAGAAGAATAATAAGTATGAGCAATAACAAGACTGTGCTTTGCCATTAAAATGGCAAGCACCATTAATAAGTATGAGCAATAACAATACTGTGCTTTGCCATTAAAATGGCAAGCACCATTAACTAGAATGTACATTTCCAGAAGAAAATGTGAATGGTGCTTGCAGTGGCAAAAACACACCACCGGTTGCTAGGCGGTTGCTATGGTTGTTGCTAGGCGGTTGCTAGGGTGTTCTGGGGTGGTTGCTAGGGCATTGCTAGGCGGTTGCTAGGATGTTCTGGGTGGTTGCTAGGTCCTACACCATAGAAAGTCAATGGGGCAACTTGGGACGCTCCTGCCCCCCAGGTGTGCAACTTTTACCCCATTTTGAGGTATAGTCCTACAGAGCCTGCCAGCCTCTTCAAATGTGGCCAATTTCACATTTCTGTGAAATCCACTCTCTGAGCTACGAGGCATCAAATTTTTTCGCAATGTAAAGTCAATGGGGCAACTTTGGGACGCTCCTGCCCCTCAGGGGTTGCAACTTTTACCCCATTTTGAGGTGTGGTCTTACAGAGCCTGCCAGCCTCTTCAAATGTGGCAAATTTCAAACTTCTGTGAAATCCACTCTCTGAGCTACGAGGCGTCAAAGTTTTCGCCATGTTAAGTCAATGCGTTTTATTTTGCCCGCTATTTCGCCCCTGGGGCAAACATCGTACCCCCGATCGCTTATAAAAGTCATAGCACACATTCCCGATTAGGCCGCACGTTTTGACACCTCATTCATGGCTCTGTGGCAAAAACTGCGGAGGAGAGTAGCGCGCCGAAGTTTGGTCAGGGCGAATAGTAATAACAATACTAGAATGTACATTTCCAGAAGAAAATGTGAATGGTGCTTGCAGTGGCGAAAAACACCACCCGGTTGCTAGAGGCGTTGCTAGGGTTGTTGCTAGGCGGTTGCTAGGGTGTTCTGGGTGGTTGCTAGGTCGTTGCTAGGCGGTTGCTAGGATGTTCTGGGTGGTTGTTAGGTCATTTCATGGGCCGGTCCTACACCATAGAAAGTCAATGGGGCAACTTTGGGACGCTATGCCCCCCAAGGGTGCAACTTAACCCCATTTTGAGGTATGGTATTACAGAGCCTGCCAGCCTCTTCAAATGTGGCAAATTTCACATTTCTGTGAAATCCACTCTCGAGCTACGAGGGTCAAAGTTTTTCGCAATG
>QVTF01007856.1:2500-25086 GCA_003573665.1 Oxygymnocypris stewartii
GAAAATAGTTGTGGTGAAATTATTTTCACTCATAAATTGCTAGTTCCCCCGAATAATTGCAGAGAAATGGCATATAACAATTAAACATTACATTTTGAAGTAAAAATATGAAATCGCATTACTCCATTTAAAGGGATAGTTCACCCAAACATGTATATTTTGTTATTATTTACTCGCTCTTATACGTGTATGAATTACTGTGTTCCATTGAACACAAAAGATGATATTCTGAAAAATGTTGGTAATCAAACAGCTGACGGTAGCCATTGACTTCCATAGTCTATGTATCAATGGGGACCACCATCAACTGTCTCAACAATCAATCTTACTTTTTTGGATCCAGATTAGTCCAATATACTTTTAGCATAGTTTTGACTAGTCTTAAAGAAAGAAATAGTCTAAGAAGTTTATGCAACTGACAACTGATTATTAGTTCAATACAGGCTGTGCGATTAATCATTTGATTATGAACGTGAAATCGCCTAGCTTGTGCGGCTCTGTGTATTAATCGCCGCTCTATTTGAAGAGATTTACCACCAATCACGTAACTGTCTTTACTGACGAGATGCACGTGATAATAGCATGCGATTAATTGCACAGCCCTAGTTCAACACTTGATTCAAAGACAAGCATGCTCACATTCACACAACATTCTTCAATGGTGCACACAAAAATGAAACATTGCTCTATAAATTGATTTCAAGCTGGACTAAAAGCAAATTGGTTACGTGTATTGTAGATCATGCAAGCAGAAAGGCATTAGGCTTGTGTTCACGGGTTATGCTTGACTTCATTGAACTCCTTAAATCTTGTACCTCACTGCCTCGAGGAACGACTCGCCCCTGCCAACCAAGTCAACTACATTTGGGTTAGTGGAGACCCGAGGCTCATGAACCAGCAGAACTTCAAAATGAAGCCTTCACCCCAATCCCCCCCCCATTAAAAAGTGTCGTAATCTTTAACACGTTTGGCTCATTTCACAGTCAGACTGTGTTTCTTGGAAAGGCTTTGGTGTGTGAGGACATTCAAGCTCGTCCTGTGTGATCGTACACATGACGAGGGATTATTATGTGTCTGATGACACACACAGGGACATCGGTTTTTAATACGGACTCCATATCTTCTGGATTAAAGGCTTTTTTAAGCGTTTCCGCGCCAGGAGAGAGCCTTGGGTTAAAATCAATAACGTCCATTGAGAGGGAAGATGAACATTTGTATTGGTTTTGCTTTAGAAAGCAGTTTTTTTCATTCCCCATTAAGTGCAATTGAAACTGTGATGCATTTGTTTTTCAGGATTCTTTGATAGAAAGCAAAAAAAATAACTTGTTTGAAATAGAGTTTTTTGGAACATTCTAAATGTCTTTACTGTCTGCTTTGATCAATTTTAAGCATCTTTGATAAATACAAATATTGTATAATATTCCTTAGTATTTTCATCTTTCTTAGTCTTGTTAAATATATAATATATATATATATACATAGGCTAATATAAAAATTATATATAAATATACATATATATCTTTAAACAGATACTTTTACAAAATGAAAAAATATTCTAAGGCTTATATACGATTTATTTACATTATTTTATGCTTAAAGCATAAAATCATCTGCAAATGTGGTAAGAAAAATAAAAGTTTTATTTGGAATTAAGTTTATTTTTCTTTGTATTCTGAGATATCTGTACTTAAAAACTCAAAAAAAAAAAAAGACTTCTTCAAACCAAAATGTGTGAAAACATTCAGAAGGTAGTGTATGTACAAACACAAAACCGTTGGTGCATTTTGATTGGCCAGCACTTGTGACATGCAGGAGTGCAGGCCGAGTTCATCAGTGTGTTTGTGTGTCGAGTGATGATGACAGAGATCTGTGCCAGGCCCTTAAGGATCCTTACACTCCGCTCACCATGGTGCCTGTTACGGCTGCCGTTCCCCCAAATCTGGAGCGTGGGCCGGGGGTCAGGCGGCCCAAAGTCTCGCTGCAGGGCTCTGGGCACGTCAAGTCAATCTGCATCAGCCCGAGCCGCCGAGATGCACTCGCACACAAACACAAACACACATCAGGTGCATTCAGGATTAGACATGCCTGCCAGCGGAGCAAAGTCACAGCCAGCAGAAAACACGGCTATCAGCTCGTACAATACACTAACAGGACCGCACACACTCACTACACACACACTCACACACACACACACTCGCTACACACACACACACACTCACTACACACACACACTCGCTACACACACACACACTCACTACACACACACTCGCTACACACACACACACTCGCTACACACACACACATGTTGGTTTTTATGGTTTACGGGGACTCTCCATAGGCGTAATGGTTTTTATACTGTACAAACTGTATGTGCTATTGCCCTACACCTACCCTACACCTAAATATAACCCTCACAGGAGACGGTGCATTTCTACTTTCCCTCAAAAAAACTCTCTCTGTGTGATTTATAAGAATTTTGAATTATGGGGACACTGAAAATGTCCTCATAAATCACCTTCTCCTTGTAATACCTGTCATACCTGTGTCATTACAAATGACATACAAATCTGTGTCCTCATAAACCACATAAACATGCACAGACATACACGCACACACACATACACACACGCACACACCACACACCACACCACACACGCACGCACGCACGCACACACCACACACACCACACCACAACACGCACACACCACACAAAACATACACGCACACACACACGCACACACCCACGCATGCACGCACGCACGCACGCACACGCACACGCACACGCACGCACGCAGCACGCACACACACACAGAGATCAGATGACTATTTACTACAGCAGCAGATCCGAGAGAATATGTTGTTGCTGAAAGGGTTGCTCTTTTAAAGCTCAGGGGAGGTTCTCAATTAAAAGAAAATGACTATTCAGTAATATTCTGGATTAGACTGCACTGAGAACAAAATTTGAACTGAATTGAGCAATGACTAACTTTATAATCGACACGGGTTAAAACAACACTGAACTAAACTGAGCTGACTAATGACACGATTGTCATTAAACTTTGCAACATTGACACTCTTACTGAACTATATTGAGGCATCACTGTACTTCAAATTAGTTCAATAATACAAATATCGTCTGCTGAATTTAATTTGTTTCTTAATTGATTTTTTTATGCACAATTATTGATCTAAATTGAATCAACACTGAGTTGAACGACACTATTATCTGCTGAAATTAATTTATTTACAAATTATGAACTGAATCGCTAAACCTGAAATGAGTTGTATAACGACATTATTGTCTGATTAATTGTATTTTTTATAATTGATGAATTTTACAACATTAACACGGTTAATTACCTGTTTATCGTTGTGCAGCTGCATGCTTTGAAACAGTGTGTATTATATTAAGCGGTATATAAATTATTGTGACTTGACTTACAACTTTGTGCTCTAAATATTCCTGTGGAAACATAAAAGAGACACAAATGAGTCACTCTTGACATCCAGCAAGACTATAGAAATATAAGATGAGTGTTATTAGAAGCTCAGATCATATGAAGAGAGACGTTTGAGCTCATATTGTGATATCTGACTTCTGAATGCAGTATCTGAGCACATGTAAAGAGATGTTTGAGATCTTTTGAAACTCTAGAGGACACATATGTGAGATTTTTGGGAAACACACTCGGTCACAGTTGGCCGGGTGTTGACAGGAGTATATTTGAACATTCGCATGCTGTGACAACACACGGCAAACAGGGCTGAAAGCCTCCTATCAGCACAGGTGAATCTGCCTTCGCTCTGAAGCCTCTAAAGCTTCAGGAAGAATGTGTTTGATCGTGTCCTGTCATTGATTTGGTACACTAAACTGAGCTTTTTTCCTCAGATGTGTCTAGAGCATTGATTTGTGTTATTGTTCCTCTGATCCCAAGATTAGAGAAATCAATCGATTTCACTCCTGCACACTGTCCAGATGAATCAAATCACTCAGCGCTATTGGATTTATGTCACTTCACATTTGAAGACATGAAGCATGTTATCCATGTGAAAATATCAAGCGTTAACATTAGTGACAGGCCAATATATATAGTGGAAAACTAACCATAACCCAAACAGACACTAATTCAATTGTGATTAAAAATGCATTTTAAAAATCCAGGTTGGCTGTGCTTGTTTGTAACGGTGCACAATGTGTCCAATATCTTGTGATTATATATCAATATGATCATTAAAAAAAAAAAATAACATACAAACATAAAGTACTACTAAATAAAAATATAAAATTACTAAATAAAATCAAAATAGGAAATATTACCATCATAATATTCCACTGTTTAAAGTTAATTGAGGAAAATAAAATAAATATTTTATTTTACCTTACAACTGTAAAAGATGTACTATCCTGATTTTTATTTTTATTTTTTTCAATATTTAACCATCAAATGAAACCACCTTTAACCACCTTTTATTTATTTGCTAATTTTTTTGCTACACAATTTCATGCAACCCTTTTATTGTGGTGTCAAATTTTTATAGAATAAAATAGCTGATTTCTTTTTTGTTGTTGTTAAAAGCAGAATTTTGTGCAACCTAAATACACACAATTAAATAATATTATCACATTTTTTAGACATAATTTGACGAAACTGCAGCTTGACTGCAAATGACAGACAATAATATTATGTTTGATTATTATTTAATAATAATAATATAATATTAAGGGATTTTTTCTGTATTTTCTCTCACATTTCATCTCAAGCTCTTCGGTGACACTGTTCAGCTCTGTCTCTCAGCATCAGTCAAAAATATATATATAAAAAACCTCTGAATCATTGACGTCTACATCAGAGAAGCTGCCGAGAGAGAAACAGCAAAATCAAAGCACATGTGGAAACATCTTCTCGTCATTTTGAGCTCTCATGTGGCACAGAAAATTGTTCTTTTGAAGAAATCTAAACATGCAAACCCACCAAATAATGATCTTTATTTGTCTTTCGCTCCGAAGCAGCAAATGCAAGTCTGGTGTGAAGGCGTCTAACAGACAAACCACAAACTGAGGGTCTCATCACAAAATGACACGAAAAACGATACAGATTCTAAACTGTCCTCTACAATCAGTCTAAAAGACTACGGCCAATGCATACAGATATGTTTAGTGAGTTTTAAGGATTATCTGAGGTTAAAATTGACTCTTGGACAGAGTTGACATCAGATTCAAAATTTTGAAAAATACAGCTATATGGGAAAATATAAAATTTACAGCGATGCTCTCTAACACCGAACAGGTTTATCTTTATAGCCTACTCTCCTCAAGACGCAGATATTGTTTCCAGACTAAAATTTACATAGAAAGTCAAGAAACCCAGTGACCGTAATGAGATATCAGTTGACAGTCAAAACAAACGAAACTTCTCCTAAACAACTCCAGCAAACGAATGCAGATAGAAGGCAAGAGAAACAAAGATAAACACTCTCACGTTTGTAGACGAGGTGAGAAATGACGTGGGAAGTGTGAGAAAAAGAGTCACGGTGATAAAGCCTGTCTGTCAAAATACATCACGAACACAGGCGCTAGACCAATGACTCTGTCTCTGTGCTTTACGAGAATACAGAGCAAATCTGACATAGCAGGCCGCACCGACATGCTGACAAAAACATGTATTCAAGACAACAAAAGAATTACCAAATGGCAAATAAATAAGCAAATAACCAAGTTTAATTTTCCACTTGCCTTTGGATTCTTGCAGAAAACACAGTCTCTGTGACCAGCAAAAGTTTATGAATCTTACATGTTTAGTTTATCAGTGTGATGGCATTTTAAGGAATAGTTCACAGAAAAAATAAAATTTGTTAAAAATGTCCTCACTCTCAGACCATCCAAGATGTAGAGAGAGAATGATCTTTATTGGCTGGGTATGTTTACACATACGAGGAATTTGTTATAGTGACAGAAGCTCCACAGTGCAACAGAACAGGACACAGATGATAAAAGAATAATATACAATATACAAATAGGCAATGTACAAAATAGAAAAAACATATTATATAATATAGACAATTATGTGTGTACAGGTCTGCTATGTACAAATTTGAAATGAGAAATAAGTATGTGTGATGAATAAATAATGTAGATGAGTTTATCAGATTTGGAGAATGCAGCATTTCATCACTTGCTCGGCAATGGATGCTCTGCAGTGAATGGGTGCCGTCAGAATGAGAGTCTGATAAAAACATCACAATAATCCACACCACTCCAGTCCATCAGTGAACATCGTGAGAAGCTAGAAGCTGTGTTTTTGTAAGAAACAAATACATCATTAAGATGTTTTTAACTTTAAACTGTTACTTCTAGCTAAAATATGAGTCCACAATAATCCATAATAATGCTTTTTATTAGCTGTATTCTGATGGCACCCATTCACTGCAGATGATCCATTGGTGGGAAATTGATGGAATGTTTTTTTTTTTTTTGTGCAACAAATTGTTCTTCTTACTTCTAAAATCAACATACATGTACTTTGAAGAAAAATTACTTCTTATTTTCTGAAAAATTTATCAAAATTAAGTTAGTTCATGCTTAGTGGCAGATTTTTGTTCTTGTTTTAAGCAAAAACTCAGTTCATTTTGATCCATTTTCAGAAAACAAGCCTTAATTCTTAAGCAATTTTGCATCTCAAGTAAATGAATCTTGATCAAGAATGTTTAGATATTTTTGGCAGAAAACAAGACAAAACTGGATGTTTCACAGAGCAAACTACATTAGCTCCCCCTAAAGGTTTCAAAAGGTGTCTTTATTGTGAGAAAAGCTCCAGTCCGAATATAGCAAAGTCTACAACTGTTGACATCTAACTGCGCCTTCTCTTTTACCCCTTAAACAAAAACACCAATAAAGGAATCAATTAACTGGTCATTTAATTCATCCTCCAGGAATCACCCGTCTCCCGAGGGATCCCCACTACTAGTCAATTACAACCTCATATGTTGCTAAAGATTCTGTATGTGGCACGATATTTACAAAGGCTGGCATTATTCTCAGAGAGGAGTGGGACCGGAAAGACAGAAATGCAGGAGGAGAAGGAGGCCCCGGTTTCTTAAAGGATAGCTCCTCTTTTGAGTGTTATGGGAGAGCTTGGAGAACATTAGCCCCTCGCCAGCAGAACAAAGGTTACGACTCACAGAACACCCTTTAGACTCTTTCTCCCTTTTCAAAATCCAGATCCAGAAACCCTCGCTTCAGCAGCCGCAGTCACGACGAGCAGGTTTTGTCTGAAGAACATAAAGCCTGGAGCCGCTAACCTGTAGAGGAGAGGTTTAACTGACCCTCCAGATCTCAACAAGCAGAGTTCCCAGAGGATAGGATTATTGCTCATTCATATCTCATGAGTCTTCATAGAGATCTCAGATGTTTCTCAAAAAAATCCCTGAGAAAAAAAGGTAAACGGTTTTACAAGGTATTGACAGACTCCATATTAATCTTGTAGGTGTGCGGAATTTAGACATTTATTTTAAAAATACTTTTTTATTTCAGTTCAGTCCTTCAATTTAAATCTAAGAAAGTAGAATTAAAGCTAAACGAAATGAAATAAATTAATTTAATTTAGAATGATAGATAGAAAACGAAAGAACGATACGACAGAATGACTGAAGAAACGGCAGATAGAACAATAGAACGATAGATAGATGGAACAATAGAACGGAGTAGAAAAGATGGAACGATAGATGGAACAATAGAACGGTAGAAAGATGGAACGATAGATGGAACAATAGAACGGTAGAAAGATGGAACGATAGATGGAACAATAGAACGGTAGAAAGATGGAACGATAGAAAGATGGAACGATGGATGGAACAATAGAACGGGTAGAAAGATGGAACGATAGATGGAACAATAGAACGGTAGAACGATGGAACGATAGATGGAACGATAGAAAGATGGAACGATGGATGGAACAATAGAACGATAGAAAGATGGAACGATAGAATGACAGAAAGAACAACAGACAGACAGAACAATAAACAAACAACACAACGATAGAAAGATGGAACGATTAGAACAACAGACAGACAGACACAGAAGGAAAGAATAATAGAACAATAAAAAAACAACAGAACGATCGAACAATCGATGGAACAATAGAACGAAAGAAAGATAGAACGATAGATGGAACAATAGAAAGATGAAATGATAGAAAGATGAAACAATAGAATGATAGAAAGATGCAACACAAGAATGACAGACAGAACAATAAAAAACAACAGAATGACAGATAGACAGAATGAAAGAATGATAGACAGAATGACCGAACGACTGACAGAACGACCGACAGAACAACACAGAGAGAACAAAAAAAAATGACAGAATGATAGATAAATGGAACGACAGAACGATAGACAAGATAAGACTAGAACAATAAAAAGATGGAACGACAGAACGACAGACAAGATAAGACAAGAAAAGACTAGAATGATAGAAAGATGGAACGACAGACAAAAAAAAAAGAATGACAGATAGACAGAAGCGACAGACAGAACAATAAAAAAACAACAGAACGACAGATAGACGGAGCGACAGACAGAACAATAAAAAACAACAGAACGACAGATAGACGGAGCGACAGACAGAACAATAAAAAACAACAGACAGATAGACGGAGCGACAGACAGACGACAGACAGAACAATAAAAAACAACAGAACGACAGATAGACGGAGCGTCAGACAGAACAATAAAAAACAACAGAACGACAGATAGACGGAGCGACAGACAGAACAATAAAAAACAACAGAACGACAAGATAGACGGAGCGTCAGACAGAACAAAAAAAACAACAGAACGACAGATAGACGGAGCGACAGACAGAACAATAAAAAACAACAGAACGACAGATAGACGGAACGACAGACAGAACAAAAAAAACAACAGAACGACAGATAGACGGAACGACAGACAGAACAATAAAAAACAACAGAACGACAGATAGACGGAACGACAGACAGAACAATAAAAAACAACAGAACGACAGATAGACGGAACGACAGACAGAACAATAAAAAACAACAGAACGACAGATAGACGGAACGACAGACAGAACAATAAAAAACAACAGAACGACAGATAGACGGAACGACAGACAGAACAATAAAAAACAACAGAACGACAGATAGACGGAACGACGACAGACAGAACAATAAAAAACAACAGAACGACAGATAGACGGAACGACAGACAGAACAATAAAAAACAACAGAACGACAGATAGACGGAACGACAGACAGAACAATAAAAAAACAACAGAACGACAGATAGACGGAACGACAGACAGAACAATAAAAAACAAACAGAACGACAGATAGACGGAACGACAGACAGAACAATAAAAAACAACAGAACGACAGATAGACGGAACGACAGACGGAACAATAAAAAACAATAGAACGACAGATCGACTGAACGACAGACAGAACAATAAAAAAACAACAGAATGACAGATAGACGGAACGACAGACGGAACAATAAAAATTAACAGAAGGACAAATAGACGGAACGACAGACAGAACAATAAAAAAACAACAGAATGACAGATAGACGGAACGACAGACAGAACAATAAAAAACAACAGAATGACAGATAGACGGAATGACAGACGGAACAATAAAAATTAACAGAAGGACAAATAGACGGAACGACAGACAGACAAAAATTAAAAACAACAGAACAAAAGATAGACGGAACGACAGACAGAACAATAATAGCAACAGAACAAAAGATAGACGGAACGACAGACAGAACAATTAAAAACAACAGAACGACAGATAGACGGAACGACAGACAGAACAATAAAAAAAGAACAAAAGATAGACGGAACGACAGACAGAACAATAAAAACCAACAGAACGACAGATAGACAGAATGCAAGACAAGACCATACATACAGACAGATAGACAGATAGATACAAAAGCTGCTAATGGGGCAGGTTCAAATATGTATCATGTAGGTACTTACGCACTGTAAGTACCTAGTACTGTAAGAATTAGTCTTATATTAATGTTATGTTAATCTATACTGGGTAATTCCTATGCTTGTCTGCACTATCATGTATGTTTTCAGCATGTCTGTACTGAAAGCTCCTGTAACCAAGTCAAATTAAACACTTGATAATAAAGCTCTTTCTGACTTCTAATATGTTATTTTAGGTACTAATATGTACCTTTTAAAATGTACTAAAATGCACAATTTTAAGGTACTTATATGCACACGTTAGGGGTAAATAAGGCACAAAGGCGTACCTTTTAAAAAGTACTACCCCAGTGATAGCTTTTATAGCTTTGTGTCCTGAGAGCGTTTATTACAATCTCATCTTCTCTGAAGGGGTTTTCATATTATCCACACAATCTAACTTTACGCTCCAAAGTCAAAGAGGGCCGAAGCGCTTGTTTAAATTCTAGCCCGAACAAAGTCCATTGACCGACTTACAAGCCCAAGCAGGGAAGGCCTCACAGGGCGAGCGAGAACAGATGCCAGCGATCGAGGAGACACAGACCGATAAAAAGAACATGTAGGCCAGCTTTACTGTAATCTAGGCCTTTAAAAGCCATATCCATTCAGCCTCCGGAGTGCCTCGCTCACACAGACATAGAAAGGCTTTCACTTTCCCCCACCGTCCGTATCTGATAACCCTCTCCCCTCAGAGACACCCTCTCAGGGCTCTGAATGGATATGGCTGCGTTGCGTTAAGGCTGAGTACATTGGCCATTTTCTAAGCCCACCTTAATTGTGAGCGTCCAAACAAAGGGTGGGAAAGTTTCTTTAAGTTAAGGTACACAAAGGTAACCTAGTCAGACTCACAAGCTTCACGCAAGCTTTACGGCGGTCAAATAGGGTCTTGATGCATGTTTTAAAATAATAATTAATGTAGTATCAAACTTACATGTCTTGATGCAAGAAATCACAAGTACATTTTGACTCATTAGTGTTGACAGATCTTGCTAGAAAAAAAAATCAAATACAAGGCCATAATAAACTCAAAACTAAACATATTATCTTTGAAATAAGCACCTGTCCATTTTATTAACTCCGTAAACTGGATTGAACAACAAATGCAAAGACACTTCATAAGCTTCACTTATAATAATAGACATGGCAACCCTTGAAGAGTGCGCTTTGTTAAGTAGCCTTCCAAACATGAACAAAACAAGTTTGGCTCTTTCAATGGTGATTTAGTTCAAAATCACCAAACATAATCAGTCTTTGTTTGCTGCAATATTAGTTAACATAGTGGATACCAAACATGCAATACGGCAAAACAACATGACATGGTGAGTAAATAATTACATTGGTCTGAATTATTCCTTTCATCTTCGACTTTTAAAAAACATTTTTTATAGAAGTATAATACTTAAATATAAGTATAAAGACTATCCGAGTGCTTTTTGCAAGAATATATTACATAATACGTATATCTTTCTGCTTTATTATCATGTTTAATTTAATGTGTTCCAACAGCCCGTTCCAACATTGAACCATCAAATAATTGTATAAGACTCAGTGTTTGATGTTTTCATAACTTTTGGAGCTTGACAACCTGGTCAATATGAACACTTTAATTATGATTCTTCAAAAAAAGTAAATAAGTAAATTTACTTATTTGAGTAAATAATGGCATTCTTATGAATTATTCATTTTTATCTTACACTGAATTTTCTTTTTTGAAGTTGTAAACAAAAATATGACTTTAAAATGTAATGTTTTTATTCAATGTGTTACTCGCTACTTCTTTGTAATTACTTGAGAATATTACCAGTAATTTCTGAGTAAAACTTGACTTTAATTTTTTTCACAGTACTTTTCAAAACACATATAGAAATCCCTGAAAGCTGAAATCAGAGAAAGCTGAATATACAACACACACTCACAAACAGAAACTTCATCTCCCGGCTTGTCCTCACCATTAGTGCATTCCACCTCGAAAAATCTCTCTTTTTGCAGACTGACCCCTTTGTGTGGTTTACATTGACACACAGGTGCTATACTTGACCTTGGACACTAATCCTCTGACCTCTGACTCTTCAGATGAAGGCTGAAGGATATACTAAGCCGAGCTGTCACTCAAAGTCCTGGACCAGGAGTGAAACGGCTTGGTTTGAGTCCATAGAAGTGAGTGTCCAGATCTGGGAACAGACGGGGGGGCGTACAAGAGATTTAACACACAGCTGTGAGCACTATGGTGGTGAACGCTATACATGTTTCCCAAAATTGAGTTCGGTGGTGTGCTTTGACATCATAAAAGGTGAATGTTTGTTCTGAAATACCTACAACCTGAAGATTTCATACCTGTCTAAATGAGAAATAGTACCGAAGTGCTCGTTTTGTCCTTGGCGCCAAACGTTCTTGTCTTAATGAGCTGGATTTGTCCCGTCTTGTCTTGAAGGAGGGTGTGTTTGCCGAGTCTTTCAAGAGAGTTTATGCTGCGTTAAGGGACCAATAAACCCCTTTTGAGTGGCAGTGGTTCTTGGGACTCGTCAGCATCATTAAACACAGCAAACGCTTGGTGCTTTTCAAAGCAGATTACATCAGGTCAGCTTCATTTGACCTCAAATTATCCTTGACATATGTTTGACCTCTGGGGGTCAGACTCCAGCAGCACTGCTTATAAAGGGACGTCAGCTGAGAGTTTAGCCAAGGTCAGAGCCTTAACATTCAAAACCACATCAAGATGGGTTTCTCCATAAATACTGACCTTGGTGCTTGTAGGATGGGTAAAGGGTCATGAGTGGCCAAAATCAACAACAAATGAAAAACAACTCCTTAAAAGGCTTTTGAAACATTAATTAAAAAAAATCTTCATACAAGGCTTTGTCAAGGTAATATGTAAAGTTTGTTTGTCCTTCTTTAGTTTATTCTTTGATTCTCTAGAAGCTAAAAGCCTGTATTGTTATGAGCAGAAATCTGTGATTTATTTTGGTATTACATCTGGAGATTCTCAGACTGCAGGTGTCTAATATTTGTATATTTAGTTTTATCTTCAGCAGACTAGCTAAAAAAACGAGGCCATTTGTTGTGTTTTCCCATGGACTCCGTCAGGGCTTCGTATCTGCCTGCAGAGATACTGACCGCGGCCTTAAGCACAGATGTCAGAGGAAAACTTGGATTAAAATTGTAATTAAAGTTTGAAGAGTTTTAAAAGTTTAAACAGACAGATAGAGTGATGGATCAAGAAAAAAAAATAAATGATGTGATACATGAGCGAAAGAAAGAGCAAGAATGATAGAATGTCAGACACAATGAGAGAATGAGAGAGAGAGCGATACAGCGAGAGCAATAGAACGAGAATGAGGGTGGTAGCTATAATAAAAACGACAAAAATAAGAATAAGACAACATAGAACAAGAGAACAATAGATAGAATGATGGACGAATGAGAGAACAAGAATGAGAGAATGACAGAACGATACACTGAGTGACAGAGAGAGAGCGATAGATAGAATGGTACAGTGCAAAAGAGAATTATAGATGAAAATGAGAGAATGAGAGGGTGATAAAATGATA
This sequence comes from Oxygymnocypris stewartii, assembly GCA_003573665.1. NCBI lineage: Eukaryota > Metazoa > Chordata > Actinopteri > Cypriniformes > Cyprinidae > Oxygymnocypris > Oxygymnocypris stewartii. The sequence continues at coordinate 16,049 of QVTF01007856.1, forward strand.
AAGCAAGAACGAGAGAATGCTAGAGTGATAGTGAGAATGATAGAAAGAATGAGAACAAAAGAATAAGAGAACAATGGATAGGATGATAGTGCAAAAGAACGTCAGATGGAATGTGAGAACGATAGAGCGATACGAATGAGAAAACGATAATGCAAAAAGACAGAATGAGAACTGAAGAATGAGAGAATGACAGAATGAAAACAAAAGAATGATAGTCAGAATAACAGAGCAAGAATGAGAACTAAAGAACGAGAGAATGAGAATGAAAAAAACGGTAGAATAAAAATTAAAACAACAGATAGAACAAGAAATAGAGAATGACAGAACGCGAAAGAGAGAATGATACAACAAAAAATAAAATAATTAAAAGGACTAGAAAGAGATAATGATAGACAGAACAAAAAGGAAGAATGATAGATTGAGAATAAGAGGATTATAGATAGAATGAGAAAATGATAAAACGAGAATGAAGGAATGATAGAACGAGAATGAGAGAAATTAAAATGAGAATGAGAGAGTTAGAAAACGAAAATGAAAGTGATAGAATGAGAATGAGAAACAATAACGAGACTGAAGGACTGATAAAACCAAATGAGTGAGAGAATGAAATGAAAACGAGAGAACAATAAAATGAGAAAACAATAAAACGAGAATGAGAGAACAATAAAAAGAGAACGAGAGAACTCTAAAACCAGAACGAGAGAACTCTAAAACAAGAACGAAGAACAATAAAACGAGAAAACAATAAAACGAGAACAATAAAAGAGAACGAGAGAACTCTAAAACGAGAATGAGAGAACAATAAAACGAGAAAACAATAAAACGAGAACAATAAAAAGAGAACAAGAGAACTCTAAAAAGAGAACGAGAACTCTAAAAAGAGAACGAGAGAACTCTAAAACGAGAAAACAATAAAACGAGAATGAGAGAACAATAAAACGAGAACGAGAGAACTCTAAAACGAGAAATAATAAAACGAGAACGAGAGAACTCTAAAACGAGAAAATAATAAAACGAGAACGAGAGAACTCTAAAACGAGAAAATAATAAACGAGAACGAGAGAACTCTAAAACGAGAACGAGAGAACTCTAAAACGAGAAACAATAAAACGAGAACGAGAGAACAATAAAACGAGAAAACAATAAAACGAGAACGAGATAACTCTAAAACGAGAACGAGAGAACTCTAAAACGAGAATGAGAGAATTCTAAAACGAGAACGAGAGAACTCTAAAACGAGAACGAGAGAACTCTAAAACGAGAAAACAATAAAACGAGAACGAGAGAACTCTAAAACGAGAACGAGAGAACTCTAAAACAAGAACGAGAGAACTCTAAAACGAGAATGAGAGAACTCTAAAACGAGAACGAGAGAACTCTAAAACGAGAACGAGAGAACTCTAAAACGAAAACAATAAAACGAGAACGAGATAACTCTAAAACAAGAACGAGAGAACTCTAAAACGAGAACGAGAGAACTCTAAAACGAGAAAACAATAAAACGAGAACGAGAGAACTCTAAAACGAGAACGAGAGAACTCTAAAACGAGAACGAGAGAACTCTAAAACGAGAAAACAATAAAACGAGAACGAGATAACTCTAAAACGAGAACGAGAGACTCTAAAACGAGAACGAGAGAACTCTAAAACGAGAAAACAATAAAACGAGAACGAGATAACTCTAAAACGAGAACGAGAGAACTCTAAAACGAGAACGAGAGAACTCTAAAACGAGAATGAGAGAACTCTAAAACGAGAAAACAATAAAACGAGAACGAGATAACTCTAAAACGAGAACGAGAGAACTCTAAAACGAGAACGAGAGAACTCTAAAACGAGAACGAGAGAACTCTAAAACGAGAACGAGAGAACTCTAAAACGAGAACGAGAGAACTCTAAAACGAGAACGAGAGAACTCTAAAACGAGAACGAGATTGTCACCCATTGAGCATGTTTGGGATGCTCTGGATCAGCGTATATGACAGACAGCGTGTTCCAGTTCCTGCCAATATCCAGCAACTTCCCACAGCCATTGAAGAGGAGTGGACCAACATCCCACAGGCCATAATCAACAACCTGATCAGGAGATGTGAAGGAGATGTGTTGCACTGCATGAGGCAAATGGTGGTCACACCAGATACTGACTGGTTTTCGGACCCCCCCCCCCCAATACAGTAAAAATGCACATTTTAGAGTGGCCTTTTATTGTGGCCAGCCTAAAGGGGGTTGCACACTGGATGCGAAGCGCAGCGCCGCGTCGCGCCATGTCTTTAAAATTCGAACACATTGTTTTCTATGTGTGTACGCACACCGGCGGCGTCATTCGGCGTCTGTCTGCAGCGCCCAGCAACGACTCTTCAAATTCCTGCCCGCCACAGAGCGCCATCGGCATTGTTTTATATTAAATAACATCAGATTTGTCTCAAATCGTTGTTAATACATTACACCAAGATACCACTGCTGCAAAATACTCTCCACATTAGTTTTACAGCTTGAATAAAATGTAAACATATAGAATTAAATGTATAATAAACGTAATCCTTTAAATGTTTTTAATTATTTCTCTTGAGACATTTTTACATACACAAAATATTACAGTATAGACCAATGTAACAATTGTCTGTCGTGATTACATTCACTGTCGTCGGTTGCAACCTACTGAATTCACCAGGACACAACCGTTACAACACACTTCAGGTCATTTATTAGTATAAATTGTGCGCGTCTGGTGTGCGATACCTCAGGTTGTTCTAGACGTGGCGCTGCGCGACGCGGCGCTGCTCGTTCGGTGTGCGACCCCCTTAAGGCACACCTGTGCAATAATCATGCTGTCTAATCAGCATCTTGATATGACACACCTGTGAGGTGTGGATTATCTCGGCTCACTAACACAGATTTACACAGATTTGTGAACAATATTTGAGAGAAATAGGCCTTTTGTGTACATAGACAAAGTCTGAGATCTTTGAGTTCAGCTCTTGAAATATGGAGGCAAAAACAAAAGTGTTGCGTTTATAATTTTGTTCAGTACAGATAGATAGATAAAATAATAATATGGACTAAACAAAACTTCCAATAGTTAAATAGTTCTAGTCCAACTGTTTATGTTTGCCAAGTCACACACCAAAAATGTACCTTTGTCATCTGCAATTTACAACAGTTCTGAATGCAGCTCAGTCTGTATGTCTGTACACTCTTAAAAACAAAGGTGCTTCACGACGCCATAAAATAACCTTTTTGTCTAAATGGTTCAATAAAGACCCTTTAACATCTGAAGAACCTTTCTGTTTCAACAAAGATTATTTGTGGCGAAAGAAGGTAATTTGGATTATGAAAAGGTAAGAAAGAGACGGTTCTTTAAAGAACTTTTGATTGAATGGTTCTTTGTGGATCCAAAAATGGTTCTTCTTTGGCATCGCTGTGAAGAACCTTTTAAGCACCTTTATTTTTAAGAGTGTATGTCCACTGCTGTGTTGTGCTTTCATATAATCACGCACAGGACAGCAGGATTTCAGGGTCAGAATATTGGGCAAGAATGCGTTTCATCCATCAGTAAGTGACTTTGAATGCGTTCTTCCCCAAAGCCGTTTCTGCACAGATAGAGTGCTGTGACACATGAGGTTTGCTCAGAAATATGGCCACCCTGAGGCGCAGAAACGCCCTTCATTGGTCGGGATCCACTAAATCACTTCTGGACTTGTAAATGCACTAGCATTTGTCAAGGAGATCTAAAGATTTGGACACGGACAATGTGGCGTGAAGCGAGGTGGGTGTGGCAATGGAGAAACCAGAGAGTCCAACGCTGAGGTACGTGACATAAGAGGTCAAAAAGTCAGCGGATGGGACAATGCAGAAACAGCACCCCGGAGACCCCACGATTACCACCCTGCCTGCTGCGGAGCAAACTTCAGCCTTTATCCAAACAGAGCTGGGTGATTATCACATGACAGCACATTAACACGACACCAAGCGCTTGCAACACCTACTTACACTTGTTCTCTGTTTGACACCTGGTCCACATGGAGCTCTGCGACGCTCTGGATCGCCAAAGACTTTCTCTCTGTTCGATTTCCAGCACGCTTCATATGTTTAAAGACTTCGTCGGAGATGTTTAGCTTACATATAAGCATTCGCAAACACTGAGCAACTACGGTTTTACATTTTCTAAAGTGTGTCTGAAGGTTTGTACGGTCATTGTATAATCTGCCAGGTGCTAAAATCTACTTAAAGGGACAGTTCACCCAAAAATGAAAATTCTGTCATCATTTACTCACCCTCATGTAGTTCCAGCCCTGTATGAATGTGTTTGTTCTGCTGAACACAAAGGAAGATATTCTGAAGAAAGTTTGTAACCAGGCTGTTTTAGGGCACCATTGACTTCCATAGTAGGGAAAAAAATACTATGACGCAGAACTGCTCTGTTTTCCACATTCTTCAGAATATCTTCCTTTGTGTTCAGCAGAACAAACACATTCATACAGGTGTGGAACTACTCCAGGGTAAGTAAATGACGACATAATTTATATTTTTGGGTGAACTATCCCTTTTATACAGTAACAGGACGTTTCTCAACAAAACATGTGCTCTGAGGAATCGTTCGTAATGTGACTGTATTGTAAGAGTGACTGTATGTTAAGTGCCTTGAATGTCTTGTTGCTATTCGAAAATGCTCAAAATAATAATACAATACATGACATATGATTTTAAACTGGATGCATTTAAAAACCAGCAAAGAAATGGTTTTAAGTTACTTATTTCTATCTTTTGCTGTAGTGTGTCAGTAGGAAATATCAGTTTACATTTCCAAACATTCATTTAGCTATTAATAGTAATAATCCAGTGATATTTTTGAGATCTGATCTGATCATCATCAGTCTGTCTGGAAGGACATGAAGAAACAGAACAGAACTGAGCCAGACTAAATCCAGCGTCAACACTTCAAGAAACCTCCTGCACGGCTACAGCGCTGGTAAAAGTTTTAGGCACTTGTGTAAACCATATTTTAGCTGGTGGAAATACTATTGTTCGAATAGTTTTGGCCAACACTGTATGCATATATTTATAAACCACACAGACTGCATCATTGCTAACATTTTTAGATATATTTTAAATATATATTTAATAAAATATATTTAAATGCTTTATTAAAAATAATTGTAGATAGATAAATACATTTCGATAAAATTAGACTGTATTTTTTTATAATTTAAAAATAAATGAATGAATAAAAAAATCTAATTAAAATTGAATAAAATTAGAATTTAGAGAAGTAGAATTAAAATGAAATGTAATTGAAAGAAATATAATACAATTCATGCAAGAGTAGTTTTGTTTTTAATCAATTGAATTTTTCAGTATCTTTTAGAGGTTTGAACACATTGCTAACACTAAATAGGAGTAAAAACAATATATATTCTTGGCTAAAAACACATTAACCTACAGCAGCTTTGTCCCAGTATTCACATACGAGTGCAGGCCCTATAAGAGGTGCCACATCCGAGGCTCCTAATGATGCAGCTCATCCATTAAGTGAGCGCACAAACCCATTCACCTACTAACGGCATTAAAATCAGCCTGTCCTCGCGCGACCTCCCCTCGGGCCTGAGGCGGGGGAGGCCTCCTCGTGGAGATGCATCTATTGTGGTGCAAGCGCGCGGCTCCCCCATTAGCACGGCAGTCACCACAATGTGTCTTTAGGAGGGTCAGTCCCGAGTCCTGGTTGAAATATCACAATAACAGCGTGCTGATGCTTTTCCCACGACCCTCCCATACACAGCGGTCCATTATGAGCGGTCTCCCCGTCCCTCCTCTGGCCTTTACCGCGGTACAACTCCTCCACCGGCCAATGAACAGGTTTACAAATCAGGGGCTCTTTCGCTGGTGAAAGAGGGAGTCTATAGACCTCTGGGTCAACAAATTACCGCTAGAACAATGACGTGCATGTACATATAGGACGAATTAGCTTTAAAAAAGATTCAAGGTCTTATTAGCTGCTTCAAATCGGTGGGAAAACAAACACGGATGAATTTCAGACGCACACATTTACACGGCTGCAGTGCCTGAAATTAGTTTTGAAGGCAAATATAAAATACAACCGAGATAAAATAGTGAACAAAACGAAAATTTTGAGTCATCATACCTGTTCCTCCTTCAATACGTGTTTATCATTTGGATGCTAGACAAAAAAGCTTAAATATAAATGAGTTTTCATTTTTAGTGTTAAAACATGCTTTTGTTTAAACCAAAAGCCAGAAAGTCTAAATGAGCAAAAGTCTGCACTTGCACTATTTTCTTTTTAACATAAAAGATGAAAACACAATAGTTTTTTCATCATCTCTTATGTTAAAGATGATGATCTTTCAGTACAAGTCTTTCAGTAAAGTAACCCAGAAGAAAATGTTATTCTTCCATTATATTGCAGAAAGACTATTTATGAATCATTTAAGGTTCAACTTATCAAATGCTTCTCTTAAAATTCCTAAAGCCAAAAAAATCTAACAGCAGCTCCCTTTTTTATTTATTTGATTTTACTGAATATTTTTTTTGCATTGAATCACAGAGAATATAAATTAATTTAAAAAAAAAAGTTTTTTTTTTTTACAACAGAACAACCATTTTTGGTTCCTCATAACCGTTCTGTGAACAGAACCATTTTTCTTTTTACTGTGATGAACATCTGGATATTCTAAAGAACCCTTTAAGTGTCCGTGGATGTTAAAGTTTCTTCACGGAATCATTGATGTCAATAAAGAACCTTGATTTATAAGAATGCAGAGGAGACATGTGACATCACTGATGTGTCTCCGTGTCAGAAGACTCATTTAATCTCATTGACGTCTAGGGAAATAATCAAGTTATAAAGAGATGTTTCTGTCGTACAACTACAGATGTTTTCTCACACGCTCTTAAAAACTAAGATTCCAAAAAGAATTTTCCTAGCAATACCACAGAAGAACTATTTTTGGTTCTACAAAGAATGATTCATTGATCAGTTCTAAAAAAAAAAACATTTTAAAAATCTAAAGATCTTTTCTTCCACTATAACGAATCTTTTGTAGAAGGAATAGAACCATAGGTTCTTCATGAAGTCATCAATGCTAAAATCTTTTCTAGAATCCTATTCAATTCAATGCTAGAATCTTTATTTTAAGAGTGTAACACTTGGTTTGCAGCTCTCTGATGCTCTCACGGGTCAGTCTCAGCACTGGCCATCTTATCCAATAGCATGCAATTCTTGACCATAAAGATCAACCACGGTCATTTCAAGAAAGAAAGTTGATGCACCGAGGGCGAGCTAAACTGAGAGAGCTTGAGCTGTCGGTCCGTGAGCGGTAATTGTATTTGTGTGCTTGTTGCCCCTGCGTGGCACGCCCCCCCCCCCCCCCCCGACTGTTGCCCCTTAACCAGGGTAACAGATTGGCATGCGTAGCTAACAAACCTGATTGTCTGTGCTTCTTTGTATAGGCCGCGAGCCCTGCGAGAAACCCCGATTACAGAGTTTGGCATGCCACCCGATCCATTTTTGTGGAGCGGGCCCCTTGTACATCAGCGACAAGCATGATATGAAATGAATTCGCCGCACTCACCGGGTAAATTCATTTTAAACACTTTACCCCCGCCAAACAATGGCCACCGGCTATGCCTGTTATCTGCTGATTTATCAGGCCAAGAACCAGCGGCGGCCGGCGGTGACAGTGTGAAAGCAGGGCTCTTGGCACGGCCGGCGAGACCCCGAGTGCACAGATGCGCTTAAAGACGAAATGTGCAGCCGCTCTATTCATCGTGCTTATTGTTCTGATAAAACAAAAGCCAAATCAAGAGTATCAGCATCTGTCTTCAATCTTTATGTATTTACGGATGAAAAGGTTTTCCCATTAGCGGGGCTCACGGAAACTCTTTGTATATTCATGCTTCTTTATCTGAGAAATGCACTGTATGCTAATGTTCTTTTTAATGAATGTGAATATGAAATTATGAATATGAAAAGTGTACTTATCATCAATTGAGCATCAAGGAACAATAGGTTGAGTAGCTGTATTCAACTCATGTAAGTGTCTTGCTGTTATTTTTAAATGGTAATATAATAATAAAAAGAGAAAATAAGGAATATAATAATAATACAGATAATAATAAAATACATACACATTTAAAAATAATAATTAAATTAAATTAAAAAATTAAAATAAATCTATTCTATAACATTGTAAAAATAATAACAAAAGATCAAACAATAAAATAATAAAATAATGAATGGTTAACAAAAATAAATTAAACAAACTAATTAAATGAAACTAAATAAATACATAAATATAAATTTAGTATATAAAAATGGTAAAATAAAATTCAAAGCTTAAATAATAAAATACAAAATAAATAATGAATAGCGAGAAAATAAAACAAATACATATATAGAAATAATTCTATAAAATAACTCAAATTATTAAAAAAACTAATATTTATATAAATATTCTATAAAATAGTAAAGAATAATAATACAAAAGAAATAATGAATAAACAAAATACAAATCTATTCAATACTATTTCTATTTTACAAAATGATAAAATAAAATATTTCATAAATTTATTAAAAAAGCAATGATTAAATTAAATTACATTTTGACATTCTAAAATGGTAAAAATAATGCATTTGAAAATTGAATTTAAGTGAGTAGAATTAAACTGGAATGAAATTGACAGACACAACTGTAATAATTTATGCAAGTAATCTTTACAAATACATTTTTTAATTACATTTTAATAAAAATGGTCATTATTTTAATGAAGTAGCTTTTGTTACAGACCACACGGTGGAAGATCACTTCATTTTATATGCTTTAATTTAATGTCTTGAGGCCAAATAACATGAAACGGTTTACAACACAGAAACCTTTCATTAAAGACATGATGTATGTCCAATTATTTTCCACATTCAGTAATATTCTCTCTTATTGTTGCCAAATCAAAAACACTTTGGGGCATTAATTAATTCAATAGAAAAGACAAGCGTAAACAGCAGCCAGTGAAACAGCACCTAAACT
>QVTF01007858.1:0-2500 GCA_003573665.1 Oxygymnocypris stewartii
ACACACACACTCTGACTGCAGATCAGATAAACTCGGCGGGCGCTGATCTCATGTTCGCAGCAGAGGCTCATGGGAACGCTGAGATGATCTGTGTGTGGGTTTAGTGCGAGGCTTTGAACTTTCCAGGACAGAAGAGACTGGACTGAACTTCTAATGGATCTGCTCAGTGTTTTAAATAAATCAGACGGCTCACAGAATGACGCTGATGCAGATGGATCCTCAGAATAAGAATCAGACTCCTCGAGTCAGAAGAGACTCCGCTGTGATGTGATGATCACTCTGCGGTCAGAGACTCTGAGCATCGCGATGACAGCCGTCTCTCAGATCCACTGAATCAATGTCATCGATTACCAGACGCTTTGGTAACGAGTGCAAGTAAGGAGTGCGAGTAAGGAGTACGAGTAACGAGTGTGAGTAAGGAGTGCGAGTAACGAGTGCGAGTAAGGAGTGCGGGTAACTAGTGCAAGTAACGATTACGAGTAAGGAGTGCAAGTAAGGAGGTGCGAGTAACGTGTGCGAGTAAGGCCGGTGTGAGTAATGAGTGTTGAGTAGGAGTGCGAGTAGGAGTGCGAGTAACGAGTGCATGTAAGGAGTGCGAGTAAGGAGTGCGAGTAAGGAGTGCCGAGTAACGAGTGTGAGTAAGAACGAGAGTAACTAGTGCGAGTAACGAGTGCGAGTATGAAGTGCGAGTAAGGAATGCAAGTAACGAGTTGTGAGTAACGAGTGCGAGTACGGAATGTGAGTAACGAGTGCGAGTAACGAGTGCGGTAGTAACGAGTGGCGAGTAACGGTGTGAGTAGACGATGTGAGTAACTAGTGCGAGTAACGAGTGTGAGTAAGGAGTGTGAGTAAGGAGTGCGGGTAACGAGTGGCGAGTAACGAGTGCGAGTAACTAGTGTGAGTAAGGAGTCGAGTAACGAGTGTGAGTAAGGCGTGTGGAAACGAGTACGAGTAAGGAGTGCGGTAACAAGTGCATGTAAGGAGTGCGAGTAACTGAGTGTGAGTAAGGAACAAGAGTAACTAGTGCGAGTAACGAGTGCGAGTAATGAGTGCGAGTAAGGATTGCGAGTAATGAGTGTTGAGTACGAGTGCGAGTAAGGAATGTGAGTTAACGAGGTGCGAGTAACGAGTGCGAGTAACGAGGTGTGAGTAACGAGTGCGGAGATACGGAATGTGAGTAACGAGTGCGAGTACGAGTGTGAGTAACTAGTGCGAAGTAACGAGTGTGAGTAAGGAGTGTCAGTAAGGAGTGCGGGTAACGAGTGCGAGTGACGGGTTGCGAGTAACACGTGCGGTTAAGGAATGAGAGTAACAAGTGCGAGTAAGGAACGAGAGTACTAGTACGAGTAACTGAGTGCGAGTAATGAGTGCGAGTAAGGAATGCGAGTATACGAGTGTGAGTAACGAGTGCGAGTAAGGAATGTGAGTAACGAGTGCGAGTAATACAGAGTGTGAGTAACGAGTGCGAGTAAGGAATGAGAGTAACGAGTGCGAGTATCGTGGGTGTGAGTAACAAGTGCGAGCTAGGAATGCGAGTAACGAGTGTGAGTGACGGGTTGCGAGTAACACGTGCGGTTAAGGAATGAGAGTAACAAGTGCGAGTAAGGAATGAGAGTAACGTGGGTGTAAGTAACAAGTTCGAGTAAGGAAAGAGAGTAACGAGTGGCGAGTAGGAATGAGAGTAATGAGTGTGAGTAATGAGTAAGGACTGAGAGTAACGAGTGCGAGTAACGAGTGCGAATTTTATATTTATAATTATAGTCAGATATTTATTTAATTCTGTTGACCGGAAGCGATCGATCTTCTCCATTATAATCTACAACACAAGCGCCTGATGCTCCTCTGGAATGAATGCAGGACAAATCACCCAAAACTCATCCAAACAATATCTTCAGCTTAACAAATGACATTTATTTTCAGCTCACCTTAAATGATGGGTGATGATAACACTCTGAACTAATAAAATCGCTCAGCAGTCATCAACATGCCATGAAAACCAGTTATCCGACTCTTATTTTGAAATATTGGTATTACGTTTCATACAACTATATCTGCTGTGCTTTGTGTGGGGTGGTTTGGATGTTGTGCAAATTATTGTGTAAGGGAGTATTTCATGAAAGGTTTTTTCTGAGAGCTTTAGCCAGTTTTTTATCTGCTCTTCAGATCTCAGACGCTTCTGTCTCTGAGGAGAAACCAAGTTATTCTCAGCAGAAGAGAGAGAGTCCCAAAAGAGCGTGTTATTTATTTATTTAGCCATGAAACTGCAGCGAGAGACACGAGAACCGGCCTCAGGGTTCACTATATATATATATATATATATATATATATATTATGTATATATATATATATGTGCACTGCTGCAGAATCGGCTTCGTAACTGCAGCTTTGATTTCACGTGTTTTGACAAATGCACCACAATAAGAGTCCAACAGAGCTTCTGCGGGACACAACTGTGATATTTCTGAATAAATCATCAGATTTTCATACGGAGAGTGTGAAA
>QVTF01007858.1:12500-17190 GCA_003573665.1 Oxygymnocypris stewartii
TTTGTGTGTATCTTTGTTTGTGTGTGTGTGTGTGTCTGTGTGTGTGTGTGCGTGTGTTTGTCTGTGTGTCTGTCTGTGTGAATGTGTCTGTCTGTGTGTGTGTGTTTGCGCGTGTGTGTGTCTGTCTCTGTGTGTGTGTGTGTGTGTTATCCATCTGACACGCTCCTCTGTCTGTCTACACACGTGCGCAGTGACGTTCACAGACAGTAGCCGCGGGTCAAAGTCAGTGTCAGAAACCCTATTTAACTCTTTTTCCAGCTGAAGTCTCAGTGAATGTGTGACATCTGTCCAGACGGGCATCAGACGCATCATGTCCGGTTACAACACAATGGAGACTAATATTAGTGCTGCTGAATCCATGCATTCATCATGAACAGCATCTGAATCTGTTCAGCATCATTGAGCAAACGCAATCAAAGTGCTGCATAATATTAAGGAAAATGTGTTAGATATCATTAGATATAGATCTGAAGCTCCTTTAAAAGACAAAAACGAGCTAAAGAAACATGAATCAAACATGAACAGAATAAATCAGATCTTTATTAAGTAACAGATAAACAGTGTTTGTATGTTTCTGAGCGTCGGAGTCATGATTTCTGCAGGAAAGAAGCTCTGATTGATTCTTTGCTCCAGAAGAACATCACGGTGGAAGAAACGCTCATGTGACGGAAATCTGTGAGTCCAGTTAAAATTAGCTCCGTTGTGCTTCTGTGTGAACTTGTACTTAGAAGTAAACAGGAAGTGAGCGCTGGCACTAAAACCCTCTCCATCGCCTTCCTATAATACACTCAGAACAGACGAACAGCAATATATACATATATGAGGCCTCAATCAAACACGTCAATTTAAGATCGATCTATTTTAATTGCATTTCACGTTTCCAGAGTTTTAAACTAATAAACTTAATGCGATTCATATTTGTCAGTCATTCATCAACGATCAATTCATCAAGTGCACACAATAACTAGCATTATATATTTATCATTAATAAAGAAAGTTTGTTTCACAGGTAGTCACATCTTCATACGTTTTCACAATCAACAGATTTAAACCGATATTTTTAATATTTAAATAAAATCAAATAGATGCAAATAATTTCTTGAGTGCAGGAATATGACCAGTTTCATTGATGAATGACTGACACATGTGCATTACTTTAAGTTTATTAGTTTATGTTAAAACGGTGAAATTCAAATCGATGGTATTTTGTTTATAAATACAGAAATCATAAATGTATGTTCTCACTGCAAAAAAAAAATGCATTCTTACTTAGATGTGTTTGTAGCGTTTGCAGCCGAAATATCTAAAAATCAAGAAAGATTTTCTAGACAAGCTAAAACTATTGTCTTGTTTTCATAAACTAGTCAAAATTAAGCAAATGGGGTAAGTCAAATAAACTGTTTTCTGTATGAAATAAAATGTTGCTTGTTCTAAGCTTGTTTATGAAAATTGCTTGTCTAGAAAATCCTTCTTGATTTGTAAGAATCTTTAGCTGGAAACAAGACATAAAATCTAAGTCACAAAAGCATTTTTTGCAGAGAAGAAATGCCGCAGATCGACGAGACAGATGAAGACGAAGCCTCATCATAACACACAGGTTTGGGGAGAATGTCAACGGTAGCTCTTTTGGTGAAAATCCTAACCAGCGTGTTTCCTCTCATTCATCGGCTGCGCTGGGAAAGGCTTTTATATCCTTCCTGCGGCTCTGGCTCCTCTGGAGAATACGAGGCCAGACGTTTGAGAGCAACTATTGTCTTTTGTTTGGATCCTTAAGTCGCACACAATACACGGCTTTCCTTCTCATATAAATAATAACGTCATCCGAAAACACGTTCTCATTCGAACACGTTCACATGTCTGAATCAATCAAAACAGTCGTTTGTGTTTCATGTTGATCAGGATTTTAAAAACACACTGAATGAATGAGCCGGCGATGCGTGACGAGATGAAACACGGCGGTGAGAGTTTGACAAATGCTCTAAATCTACGTTATCTAATTCAAACATTATATAATAGCTGTACAGTACATGATTCATGTGGTCCATCCAGAGATCCTGACAGATCTTCACTCACGCTCTCTATTATGTTTTTTTCAACTACACACAGAATCTTTCCTTGTCACACAGTTTCTGAAAGCTGAGACTCAAACACACACCAAATCTATAAAACCAGACACTAATTCTCAGCCTTTGACTCAGTTCACAACACACAGTCCTCTATGCAACACACAGGAATTCATATTAAGGCAAAGGGGTTAGAAATGTTTGCTTTTGAGATGTGTTTGTGATATTTTGAATGCAAAGATGTGAGGCGTTTTACATTTTGTGTGCAATTCTTGTATTTGACAAAAGAGGCAAAGTTTTCAAAATGTGTGTAAGCTGTTGATAAAAACTGTACTTTAGTATCAGTGACCGCAGCGAGATGAGGAATAAAACTTCCAGCGGAAACACAGAAGAACATAAGTTCAGCAGACGCTCTGCTCTTCCGTGAGATCTGGAGGATATCTGGAGATTTGGTGGAGATCTGGTGGAGATTTGGAGGAGATCTGGTGGAGATCTGATTGAGATCCGGAGGAGATCTGAAGGAGATCAGCAGACGCTCTGCTCTTCTGTGAGATCTGGAGGACATCTGGAGGAGATCTGGAGGAAATCTGGTGGGAGAAGGTCTGGAGGAGATCTGGTGGAGATTTGGAGGAGATCTGGAGGAGATCTAATTGAGATCTGGAGGAGTTCAGTAGAGTTCAGCTCTGCTCTTCAGTAAGATCTGGAGGAGATCTGGTGGAGATCTGGAGGATATCTGAAAGAGTTCAGCAGAGTTTAGCAGACACTCTGCTCTTCAGCTCTGCTCTTCAGTAAGATCTGGAGGAGATCTGAAGGAGTTCAGCAAACGCTCTGCTCTTTAGTAAGATCTGGAGGTTGCTTCTGTCCATCTGACCGTTTTCTTCATCAAATGCTAGGCCAGAATGTCGCTCCGCTTGCTGCACCAGACCACCAGCACCACCATGGCCAGCGTGAGGAAGACGGGCACGAGGATGAGGAGCATGAGCGTGTTGTCCGGTGGGTCGATGAACACCACGTACTCCAGACTGCAGTTGGAGAAGAAGTGCTTGTGGATGTTGATGATGAAGTGCTCCACTGCCGGGTTCGGCCAGAAGCAGCCGATGCGCTCGGCGTTCATCTCCGTGCAGAAGGAGAAGACATGATACTCTCTGAGGAGAGAAGCAGAAACCTCACATTATTAGTGATTTGTGACCCTGGACCACAAAACCAGTCATAAGATTGAGATGTATACATCATCTGAAAGCAGACTAAATAATCTTTCCATTGATGTATGTTTGTTATGATAGGACAATATTTGAAAATCTGGAATCTGAGGGTGCAAAAAAAATCTAAATATTGAGAAAATCTACTTTAAAGTTGATCTTAGCAATGCATATTACAAATCAAAAATTTAGTTTTGATATATTTACGGTAGGAAATATCTTTATGGAACATGATATTAATATCCAATGATTTTTGTCATAAAAGAAAAATGTATAATTTCAAGCCATACAATGTATTGTTGTCTATTGCTACAAATATAGCTGTGCTGCTTATGACTGCTTTTGTGCTCCAGGGAAACTTATATAATGAAGAAATGCAGGTCGTTTCTTTTCACGGCAATCAGCGCATCACTCGTGTCCTTCAGGAAGCCAGCCAGAGAAACGGCTCATATTCAGCACTTAATTACTCTTTTAAAACAAATCTGTCCGATTAGCCGGAGTTCTGCCCATGACACGAGCTTTATAACGCTAATTTAAATCATAATAAGAAACCGCACTTCCTCACACAATCCTCCTGGTCGACGTCCAAAACACAAATATTAATACTGCCACAAAGAGCATGAAGCCTGATTCTGAGGATCATGAAGATGCTTTGTATTGTGATTTTTTCATGACAATTAAACACATTTGAACTCTTCTTTGAGACACTTCGGGCCAAACCAGCATGTTTTCATGCACTGCTAGATTTATGGTGTATTTTGCTGCATATCATGTCTCTTTTTTCAGACTAGAGAGTAAGAATCAATAGATTCTCTCCACCCAGCCTCCACTCCACAAAATGTTTGATCATACTCATTTCCCAAAATTGCTTAATTATTATAGAGAAGAAGAAAGTCAACAGTTTTGTTGTTTGTGGACATTTGGGATGATCACATCATGAGCAAACGGTCATCAATTGTAGAATGGGAGCAGGTGTGGGACACCAAGAACCATCTCAGACAAAGAGGTGTCAGAACTCAATTAAATTACAGACTACAGCTGTTACGACAGAAGCAACTTCATTTACATGAAGGGTAGTAAACTGAAAATGTATAAAAGGTTAGAATTTAGGATGTTCTGGGTTCATTCCAACTCTGTTGAACCCAAGGTACAATGTACTTTGTCACTGCTATGCTGCAATAACATCTTCATCAAGTTCTTCAACGTCCTTATAATTTTTTTTACATTGGCGAGCCAGCCAGGAGGGATTTCCCCCAAAAAAATTAGGGAAAGGTAAAGAAAGTGTTTTTTTTTTTTTATATTTTGTTTTTGTTAGGGAGCCTCCTTGTTTTAGAAAACATGCAAAATGCTCATTTAAAAGTTTATCTTATTGCATTTTCTCTTTTTGCGTCTGTAGATATTGATTCCAGTCCATATCTTTAAAGAGTT